>VZTO01009357.1:41722-112105 GCA_013400615.1 Syrrhaptes paradoxus | reverse complement strand
CCAGGCCCCGCTGCGCCCCCGCCCGCCGCCCGCCGCCGCCCGCGCCGTGGGGACGTAAGGGCCCGGCCGCGAGCGGGCTGGGGGGGACGTGGGAAGGGTCCCGAGGGAAGGGGCGGGGCCATTACCCGGGTTGGGCCCCGCTCCCTCGCCGTTAACCCCGCCCCCGTGCCGTTGTGTCCCTCCCACACGGGCCGCGCTCTCCTGTGGTGCCCGGACGCTGACCCCGCCCCCAGGCCCCCCCCCTCCTCGCCAGCAGGGCAGCCCTTCACCTTACCCCCAGCCCTGGCCACGCCCCCACCTCCGACCGCGCCCCGATAACCCGTGGCCACGCCCCCGTCCCGCCCCGCCGCCCCCTGGCCACGCCCCCGACGCCCCTCTCCCCGCAGCGCGGTGCCGCTGGCGCACACGGAGCTGGGGGACCGCGGGGACCGGCCGCCCCTGGTGCTGCTCCACGGGCTCTTCGGCAGCCAGAACAACTTCCAGACAGTGGCCAAGGCGCTGGTGCGCCGCGGGAGCGGCAAGGTGAGGGCCTGGGGCGGGGGGAGAGGCCGCAGCACCCCGTGGAGGGGGGCCGCGGCCGGCAGTGCCCGGGGCTGGGGTGACACGGTGACACGGTGGTGCCCTTGCCCTGCCAGGTGCTGACGGTGGACGCCCGGAACCACGGCAGCAGCCCCCACAGCCCGCTGATGACCTACGAAGCGATGAGCCTGGATGTGCAGCACCTCCTGACCCGCCTGGGCATCACCAAGTGCATCCTGCTGGGACACAGCATGGGGGGCAAGACGGCCATGACCCTGGCCTTGCAGCGGGTCGGCAGGCACGGGGCTCCCGGGCCCGGGGGGAGCAGGCTTGGGGGGGCTCCTGCAGTAGGGAGGCTGTAGGAACAGGGGTTGCACCTGCAGGGCCTTGCCCGCAGCCCCCCAGGGGGTGGCTTTTCTCCATCGTGGTTGGGGTGCTGTCCCGCTTACAGCTGTACGCCTGGAGTCAGTCTCTGTGCACCAGCCCACGCTCTGCCCTGTCCTTCTGGGTGGCAGGGGAGCTCAGTGATCTCCTGCCCCAAGGCACAGGGAAATAAGAACATGGGGAAGGACACGTGGGGGCTTTGCTGAGGCAGGAGGGAGCTAAAAGCCTCCAGGGAGCCTGTCTGGGAGCAGAGCCCTGTGCCCAGTCCCACTGGGGAGATCTTGGCTGGAAT
This sequence comes from Syrrhaptes paradoxus, assembly GCA_013400615.1. Taxonomy (NCBI): domain Eukaryota; kingdom Metazoa; phylum Chordata; class Aves; order Pterocliformes; family Pteroclidae; genus Syrrhaptes; species Syrrhaptes paradoxus. Next base: position 110,910 of record VZTO01009357.1, on the reverse strand, counting down.
CTATCTGCCCCGCTTGTGTCCCCAGCCAGACCTGGTGGAGCGCCTCATCTCCGTAGACATTAGTCCCGTCTCGAGTGCACCGGTGTCTGAATTCTCCACCTACATCTCTGCCATGAAGTCGGTGAAGATCCCGGATGGTCTGTCCCGCTCTGCAGCCCGCCAGCTGGCTGACGATCAGCTGCGGCCAGTGGTCCAGGTAGGAAATCCCGCTCCTGGGATGGGGTCTGGGCTCCCAGCCTGTACCTGGGACCAGGATGGGGCTTTAGGGCCACAGTTCCAGCAGGAGTCTTTCCACGCCTGCTGGCCTGGGCAGCTGGAGGACACCTCACCAGGGCTGCAGGGACCATGGGGCGTGTGATGGACACACAGCATGAGAGGGACAGAAGGGCGGGGAGGACGGAGGGTGCCAGGACATCCTGAGGGCTCGATACTCTTACTGGAGAGCGTACGATATCCTTTTGTGGCAGCTCCCACAGCTGAGACAGTTCCTCCTCACCAACCTGACAGAGGTGGAGGGCCGCTATGGCTGGCGGGTGAACCTGGAGGCTATTTCCCACCACATGGCAGATATCATGAACTTCCCCATCTTCCACAAGCCGTATCCTGGCCCTGCACTCTTTTTGGGAGGATCCAAGTCGCCCTACATCAGGTGGGACTGGAGAGAAGTGGTTCCAAGTCTGTGGTTTGACCCCGTGTGCTCTTCTGTGCCTGTCCAGGGTGGGAGGAAGCCCCTGAGATGGGGGAGGTCCTGGAGCGAGCTGTGTGACTCCAGCAGCCAGTGACACCAGTGTGCTAGAGAGTGAGGGGGAACTTGGGGACAGCCCTGGGAGACATGATCAGAGCTGGGACCCCCCTCTGCTTGGGGAGGGTGAGGGAAGGCACCAGGCTGGACGTCTGACCACTGTGTGTTCCTCTGTCCTGCAGCTCCAAAGACTACCCGGAGATCCAGCGCCTCTTCCCCAGGGCGGATGTCCAGTACATCGAAGGTGCAGGCCACATAGTCCATCAGGATAAATTTGAAGAATTCCTCACTGCTGTCCTCAACTTCCTGCCACCACTGTAGTGCTGTGGCCCAGGGTTTCTGATAGCACCCGTGGCACCTGAGGAGCTCCAGGCAGTGACGCAGGACTCTGGGCTCTGTGAAGAGGGGCGCAGCCTGGACCAGTCAATCGGGGGCTGGATCCTGCCAGCAAGGGCTTCTTCCACCCCAGGTCACCTGGAGATGGAACGGAGAGGCACCTCCATCCCGCTGAGCTCTTCTGCCAGCACACGGGGACAGGGGTGGCACTGGCCCAGGACACTGTCCTGCCTGCACTGGTGTGTCTCAGACACAAGGAGGGGGCAGGAGACCCCCCCTCTCATTTTCCTGCTGCCAGACCCCCTGACTGTGGATCTGGCTGTGACTTTGCAGAACGTGCAATAAAGCTGAATCCATGCCAAGGCAGAAAGTGGTTTGGATGTGGCCATGGAGGACAGGGAGGGCAGTGGTGGGCACAGGAAGGGGCTCCCGCTTACCAGCAGGGATGCTGGTGGGAGGTGACCCCTGGGCTGGGCCAGTAATACGCCCAGCTGTTGGAGGAGGGGATGGAAGACAGACTTGTAGATCTTTCTTGGCACGCAGAGGGAATCGGGAATCGTGTCCTTGCTCCACCTCAGGGGCAGTGGGAGGATTGGGGAGTGGGGGAGGCTGCCTCCGGAGCAAGGAGATGCTGTGAGCCTGCAAGGGGGAGGCACAGAAATCCCTCCAGAGCACAGCTGCCCCGACTGCTCCACAGGTGGGCATCCCCTCCTGCCTGAGCTCCCTCCAATTTCTCGCTTCCTGCCTACTTACAGCATCCCTGAAAAGGCAACGTAACAGCAGCTACTGCTGGCCCAACGACCATCCTCCCACCGCGGGCTGAAGGCAGAGGAGAGGTGCTGTCTGCTGTGAAAATCCCTTTATTAAACAACAAATAAAGCCAGAGACAGGGTGGAAGTGGTTCTGGGGGTGATGGATCATCTCTGTCACAACTGGAGACAGGCTCTGGGGACAATTAAGAGAGACACCAACCAGCTTTACATTTGGTGCTGCAGAGCCAGGTGTCTCTGCTGCTCCCTGGAAAGGGTTTGCTCAGTTTGGGGTTGTTTGGAGGCCACAAAAGGAGGGAGGAGAGGAGACCGAGGGCTATTTTATTCCTGGGTCTGTAATTGCCTAGCAAAGGAGGCACAAGTAGCTGGTCTGGAGATTCACTGTGCTTCTGCAGAGCTCTTCTCGGCTCTTTTCTGAAGAAGTGTATCTCTCTGGAGCAGGACTGCATTCATCTTGAGCTTCAGCTTTCTGCTGTGTTACCCCCAAATTCAGATGCTTCTGTCTGTGTTTTATTTTTTCACCTGTGAAGAACATTAGTCCGAGAAGCTCCTGAGACACGGGCTAGGAAAATGAGTTCCTTGAGCACCCATCTCTCCTACGGCCAGGTGGGAGATGGGGATGGAGTCAGGCCACTGCCCGGCCCTGGCTACCAGCACACAAGTCCTTTGGGTATCCGGTCTGAGCTGCGAGGTCTGCGACCCACGAGCAGGCGGGAATTTCTCCCCACTCCTCCTCGCTGGCCAGGTACCAGGTTTGGGGCACAGACAAAAGGCTGCTGCAGAGGTGTGAGGTGAAGAGACTCACCATGGGCAGGAGATCAGTGGCCTGGGAAGAGGTAGAACTTCCTGAGCATCGTAGTCCGTTCTTGTGCTGGCAACTGCCGAGGGAATTTTTCAAAGGAATGTTGGACCTAGAGTGAGAGAGACAGCGGGGAGAAATGAGAGCAGCTCCATTCCCAGCATGGAAGGCGTGCAGAGAGTCAGGAGGCATCCCCAGGCATGTGTCCAGTGGCACAAGGGACACCATGAGCTGCGCCAGCATGCCGGGCTCTTGCTTGTCCACCCCGTGGCAGGGTGCTGATGCCTCCAGAGATCCAGTTGACTTTCCAGGACAAACCAGATGCCTTTTTGACAGAGCCTGCTCCCTAGGGGCCTGCCAAGAAATGGCCTGCCCTGGCCCAAGCTCTGCTCTGAGCCATATTTCTGACCACTGGCATAGCTGCATGTGCCAGCACACCTGCAGTTCATGGCAAAGCCTCACCTTTCGGAAGATCTCCTGCAAGTCCTTGTTACAGGCATGGTTTCGAAACTGCTCTATCAGGCGCTGGATGAAAAGGGAGCCTGTTACTGGGCATCTCCAGGAGACAGTATCTGGGGAGACAGAAGACGCCAAGTGTGATTTGACTGGTGTCCCTCACTGCAACGGTGATTAACGCAGAGTGCTGGAGCAGAAGACTGAGGCACCTTTTCTGAGATCATTATCCAACCCACGGCATGGGAAGAAGACAGGGCATCCCATGGAAGACAGAAGTAACATGAATATTTTCTCTCTCCGCTCTCCCATGCTCCCAGTCACTCCAGCTGCAAGGCTGGCATGGCCTGGAGTCATCTGTGACCCATCAGAAGACAATTTCCCCCAGCCAGCCACTGCCATGAGATAAACCGGCTGGGGAAGGAGTGCAGGCAGAGCCGGAGGGGAGGGCTGGACCCAGGGCAAGGGAAGGCAGCCAGGCAGGGGCACAAAGCTCTGGCCCTGGTGCCACTGAGAGGGATCTGGGAGTGTCCTGGAGCAGCCTTGTGCCCTGGCATCGGGGGACACTGTCTTCTCTGAGGCTGTGTTGGAGCAATACCCTAGCAGTCACCGATGGATAGGGCCCCTGACAACCTGCCCCGAGGAGAAGGAGGTGTGGAGGAGACTGGTGGCATCAGGAACGGGAGTCCTGTCCCCCTCGCCTGCCCTCAGGCAGGACAACTATCTCCAGGAAGAGCTTACCAGGTGTGGAGGAATGTAAAGTGGCAAAATCACTCTCCAGGTGGACTTCACAGACTGCATCATCTTCCAGCCCTGCAGGGATCTTGTGAGCAGAGCTGGGAGTGGGCTTGGCAGGGTCTGCGGAGTCGCTCACCATCACGGACCCAACCTTACCTGGGAAGGCAGGACGAGCCATCAGCGATGGTGGGGTGTCCCGTCCCCACCCTGTGCTCAGGATTCACGTGCCCTGGGGGGGCCTGGCTGGCTCGCTTGCCTCGCAGGCACCTCGTAGTGGGGACTCACCTCCACGGCAGGACTGGATAATGACCACTTTCGGTTTGCCCAGCAGCGCCCGGCAATGCTCGTTGTTGAATTTCTCATAGATGGTGTCGAGGGAAAGGATGTCCGTGGTCTCGTCTCTGCTCTTGGTCCCGCAGAGCCCAGCCCTGACCCCGTGGGACATGAAGACCAGGAAGGTGCTGTCAGAGGTGCAGTGCTCTTTGCGATCCGCAAAATCCTTCATGACCACAGCCATCTCCTACAAACCAGCACAGGGAAGGAACATCAGCCACCTGTGACCACCCGTGTGGAGACCCAGCCACCAGCTGTGGGCAGGAGCCACTGCCATTGGGCACAGAGGTGTCTCTGTGGTACCTGAGACCCCCATCACCAATGCGCACAAGGAGGGTCTCTGTGCCACTCCCGGGGCCAGCGGCAGCTGCTTGGTGCAGCCCTTTACCTCAGAAGTTAAGTTGCGATGGACGTCCACCACGTAGCCCAGCCCTTCCAGTAGCTTCGTCATCCCCTCCACATCCACTTCAGCCCCATTCCTGCAGCTCAAGTGCTCAAACTGGATGTTGCAGATGAGCAGGGCCCTACGGGTTCGCATCTCCCGCGGCAGACGTATGGGATAGATCTGTGAGGAGAAAGGGAGGCAGCACAGTGGTGGGTGGGTGCAGGGGCCTTTTCTTGGGAGGCAGCTGATAGCAGAGAAGGCCCATGGGTGCAGGAGCCACACCTCCCTGTCCCTGGGGCATCTCCCCACATCTGCCCTGCTTCCATGTCAGCAATGCCCCTGGCTCCCCTCGGGAAGCCCCTGCTCACTCCGGCAGGGCGGCCAGGCCACGCTCTAGCCCTCCTCTCATCTCTGCCCACAGCACCTGGTCTCCCTCTGTGTCCCTGATGCGCTGGTACTCGCTCAGGGAGCACTGCCGGATCCACTGCTGGCCCTGGATGCCGACGGAGGGCTCAGGGGGGGCCTCAGTGTTGGGGGAGGCCAGCTGCACACTGGGGTCCCCTGCAAGCAGAAAGCCCCACAGTCACACTGGGGAGTACCTGCAGCAAGAGGGGACTGTCACAGGGCATGGACAGCCGAGCAGAGCTGGGCTCTGCTCACTGGGGGTCCCTGTTCAGCCCCACAGGGGACAGCCACCCCCTCAGAGCCCTGTCATCACTGCATGGCAAAGGGGACTCAGTGCCACAGAGCAGTGACACCTTGGAGACCCAACTGCCTCTCACCTTCAGGCCTGGGACACCTACCAGGTCCAGGCCCCCCTCCAGCACCCCACCAGAGGCACCAGGAGCCCCAGCATAGCTGGGGGCAGACCACGGCTCCGCAGCTCTCACCTGACTCAGCTGCCAGACCCAGCTCCTTCGCCAAGGTGCCATCGCGGTGCCTGAGGCTGTCGATGAAGATTTGGCTGGCCCTGGAGCCCTTCACACGCACGCTGTCAATGAGGCAGCGGGCCTTGTCGGCACGCACCGTGTATCTCTCCTGCACGTCGTCCACCTCCTCGAGGTTCAGCACCCCTTGGGCCAGCAGATCATCCAGCAGCCCAGAGATCACCGCCTTGCTCACAGACTTCACAAAGGCTGTCCGCACATTCAGGAGCCGCTCGGCTGCAGGGCAGCCCCATCAGCACGCAGAGCCTCCGCACCGCAGCTCCTGCTGTCTCACCGCCTGCTCCAGGTGCTTCCTCTTCCCCATCTCCTCCCCTGGGGGCTGATCCTTTCCCCATCACCCCTCTAGCTGCTCCCCATTCCCCATTGCCTCCCCTGAGTGCTGCCCCCTTCCCTATTGAGCCCCCCAGCTGCTGATCCCTCCCCCACCACCTACCCTGGGTGCTCCCCCTCCCCCACTGCCCACCCAGGGGGGTTCCCCTGCTGTCACCCACCTCCCCCCTTTTCCCACCACACCCGCAGAAAGTGTGTATTTGCAAGGAGCAAGGCCTCAGCTACTCAGGGGAGCAGTGTCCCGGGCCCCAGCCTGCGTGCCACACCGTGTCCCTGTGCATCAGGCCAGCCGGGGCAAGCAGGACCCGAGCAGGACATGGGCAGGGCCCTGTCCCACCATCAAGCCCCAGCACCACTCCTCGTACTTACCTGCCATCACCCCTCAGGGCCTGGCCTGCTGAAGGGGCCCCACAGACGATTTCTACTCCAGGGGAAAAATGAAAGCAAATATTCATCAAAAAAAAAAAAAAAAGGTCCCAGTTTCACTTCCTGCTTCCCTGCTCTGGACACACTACTGGCGTGTTGCCATACCTTACCCACGCTCCCACGGTCACCTACAGCCCAGCACACGCCTGCAAGCCCACCGGGTGTGGGGCCAGAGTCCCTGTGCCCTTTGCAGCCACGCCTGGATTTCCTCCTGGAGGTGCTCAGCACATCACCATGACACGGGGGCATCGCAAAAGCAAGTAACTGGCCCCAGCGTTGCAACATCCAGCATCTGCGTGGGGAGGAAGAGGCTCCCAGCCCTCCTGCAGCTCTCAGAGCCAGGCTTGGGGCAGCTCCACTGACAACTCACAGCTCCAGGGCCAGGCAGAGGTGGCTGTCCTCTGCCAAGGACCAACACCCCCTTTGTCTCCACAGCCCCAAACCCTCCAAACCTGTCTCTGGCTGAGCTCGGCTCCTCCCTTCCTCGCGCTGCCCTGTCCAGGCGCTGGCAGGGAGACACTGCCCCGGGCAGCAGCATCCTCATCCGCCCAAGGGTTCACCAGCCCCGTCTCCATCCTGCAGGCGCTGTAGGGAAGGGGAGCCTGCTTGAAATGTGAAATCTGAACTGTAAGAAAGCCTGAGGTTGCCTCATAATTATATTAGCAGGGCTGTTCCGCCACGCAAGTTGAGCGTAGGGCGAGACCTGGGTGGGAATGGCAGAAGTAACGCCAACGATGGGGAAACCCAGGGATGAGCCGCAGGAAAGAGGAACACCCAGCCCTTTGGGACACACAGGCATGCAGCGGCTGGCAGTGGAGCACAGCAGCTGGCAAAGGCTGAGCAGGGTGACAAACAGGGGGGCTTCAACATCTTCACACTGTCCCAAAGGCTTCCACAGCCCCGTTGAGGAGGCCTGCCATGCTGCAGCTCCAAGGTGCCCCGATGCTGTGACAAGCCCCCAGTACCATCCTGCCATGCCCAGGACACGGCTCTGGGTCCCTGTTCAGCCCCACGGGGACAGCCTGTGGGGCTGCCTGTGAGGGGCCCCGGCCCCCCCGGTGCCTGTCCACACCACAGCCCTCCACCGGCAGCCATGGAGCAGGGTGGTGTGGGTCCCACAACCCCGGGGGGCTGTCTCGGGTTGGGGGTGCGACCCAGGGAGGTGGTGGGGGCCCCACACCTCCGGGGGCTGGGGGCCTGTACCTCCGGGGGGCTCTCTGGGGGCTGGGGGGCCTGTACCTCCGGGGGGATGTCTGGGGGGAGCCCGCACCTTAGGGGCTGTCGGGGATGGTGAGCGGTGCCTGTGCCTGTGCCTCTGCCCCAGGGCCCCAGCCGCCCCCTCGGGCCGCCTCCCTCCNCCTTTATTTTCGCCCCCCCCCCCCGCGACGCCCCGGTGACCGCCCGCCTTTTTCTGAGGGGAAGGGTTGTCCGCCCGCGGATTGGCTGCAATAGGACGCGCTGTGATTTCTCATTGGACGCTGAGCTCCAGGTGCCACCCCTCGCAGAGCATCGCACAGGGTCACGGGATAGGCTTGCGGGTGAGGAGAAGGGCGTGCTCCAGCGGCCGGTGGCGCTGGGCGGGGGCGCGTTCTCTCTGTTCATTGGCTAGCGGTGTCGGCGGCGCCGAGCGCTGATTGGTTGTGTCGCGCGGGTCGGTGGGGGGGGCAGGGCGGGGAGCTGCACGCGGCAGAGGCGGGAGCGGCGCGGCCGGAGCCAGGTGAGACCCTCGCCGGTTCCCCCTCCCCTCCCGCCGCCGTCACCGCCCCCCCGGGCCCCTAGCGCGGCCCCTGCACCCGGCCCGGCCCTGCCCGGGCCCTGCGGCGCTCCTCAGGCTTCTCCCCGCTGCCTGGCAGGGCCCCGCTCCTCCTCCTGGCCGCCGCCCGGTGAGCGGGGCCTCCCGGGGCCTGTCTGTGAGGGGCAGCTGCCGGCCCGGTGGCGGCAGCGCTGAGGAGGCGGTGGCGGGCCCGCGGCCCGGTCCCGCAGGGGCGGGCGGTGGCGGCGGGACCGAGCCGGCCTGTGCTGCTGCCCGCCGCGGCGCGGGGTTGCCGGTGACGGCGGGGGGCGACCCCGAGATGCTGCGGGGGGTAACGGCTGATTTACGGGAAGAAGAAGGAGCGAGACGCGGGGCTTCCGCCGGGTCCGGCCCGGGGCGGAGGCAGCCTCCCTCCCCACTGCTGGCCCTGCCCCTCGGTCCGGCGGCTCTACGCGGCCTCCGCCCCGCCGTGCCGGGAGCGGCAGCCGTTCCCCAGCCCCGCGGCGGCGGCGAGCGGCCCGCAGGCTCGGTGAGCCTTTCCCCGGGCCCGGCTCGCCTCCGGTGCCCCCCTGCTAGGGGCCGTCCCTTCCTCCCACCCGGGAGCCGTGCGGGCCGTGGAGATCCCACCTGGGAGCACCTCGTGGGTGGGGGATCCTTGTGCCACACCGACCCCGGTAACGGCACGGAGCTGGTTGTTCTGCCAGGGGCTCCTCTCGCCTGCGTCCCGCCTGGTGGGGTTTGCCTGGTGCTCCCTCACACGTTGCTGTTTTTTTGGTGAAGGTGCTTGTTGGATAGAAGCTGGTGAAGCTTTCTGGGCTGGTTTGAGACTGCTGCTGGCTGAAGTTTGGTGGTTAGGTGTGGAGACAGTGTTGCTTCAGGTTTGACACTTATTTGAAAAAACCTCGGACAGCTTTATGTTGTAGGTTTCTCTGAAGCATTTGACAATGCCTTTGGGTTTTCCTGCTGAATTAACTGAAGCTCAGAATAACTTGTGTTAAACTGGTGACTCCCAGAACATTACTGGGGACATGTTAGGGGTCTCATAAGGATTTTGCAGATTTTGTCAATGACCTGAAGAAAGTTTGCAGCTAAAAGCTGATGAAGCACACGAGCAACTCGGAGTGCTGAGTGGAAAATAAGAGATCAGGATCCGCTGCAGTGGTCTGATAAGTTTGTCACTCCGCTTTTGGTGAGGCCATGTGCCTATCACCAGAGCGAGCAAACTGCTCGGGAATAGATTGTTAAACAAAGAGAGAAGCAAGGGAGGAACAAGTGAGGCCTGTCCTAGGGAGCAGGAGTTTTTGGGTGGGTTTGTGACTATGTTGAACACAGAGTGGGGCTGGAGAAGGTGGCTTTGGATACCTGGCTGGGGAGGAGGAGGAGGAGAGGGTGTGTTAGCTCAGCTCTCACCAGTGCAAATGCTTCTGCGTTGTTGCACCCAGGTTTCGTGCCTGCATGTGGTGCGAAGGCTGGTGGAAAGCTGGGCAGAGTTCAGATGTACAAGAATGGGATTAAAGGTGAAAAATGCTGCCACGTGGTGACGAGAACCCCATCTGCTTCGTTCAATGAGAAGATTTGGTCCGTCTGCATGTACCTGTGGAGGACAGAAGTTGGGTGGTGGGAATTCAGTATGGCTGGTGGTGGTATAAGACTGTGCGTAGAAACCAAAGCGTATATTTTTAAGTGATAGAGATTCAAATATGAGAACAAACTTCCCAGGGTCAATGATGACTTTGTAATTGCTGTCAACTTTTACATCAAGTCTCAATACTTTTCTTTTTAAATAAAAGTACTGGCAAGTATTGCAGCTCATCTAACAGCCTGGGAAGTTCTGGGGTCTGCTCTGCTTTGGAGCTGGTAAGGTGGCAGTAATGTCTTTCAGGGTGTTCCCTGGAAGGTGAATATCTAAGTAAATGGAATGAAGACTGGGAAATAAATTTAAAAGTTTGACTTACAGTTATTAATTTCTAGGAACATCTGGTTTCCCCTTTGCTGCATTTGCAGTGATGTGTTTATATTGGCAGTGGCAGTTGGTTGATTTTTCTGAGAGAGCCTGAACAGGGAGATTTCCTCAGATGTGTCATTGCTGTTAGTTTTGTGGCGGTGTCCATCCAGCCCTTTTGTCTTGCTGACAGTTAGGTGTCAGATTGATCTGTAGCAAGCTAAAAGGAAAAAAAAAAGAAAAAAACCCCGAAAATCAAGGGAAGTTTTAAGGCTAGATCTTACCGCGATACAGAGGCTTTGGAGAGTGCCGCTGTGCCAGTTTTTATTGTTATCTCAATTGGCCAAAATATGCGCTGGCTTGTTCTTGTTTTTTGTTCATGTGTTCATGTTTCAAAGTCACTCTTGTCCCGGCTCTGGTGGGAGCAAAGGGGATGATGTGGGCTGCTTCCCCAATTCCCCTCCTGGTGCCTGGTGTCTTGCTGGGCTTTGTTTGCCGGAAGGCAGGTGCCAGACCTGGAGGGCTCTTGTCCACTCCGTTGGTGAGGATCTCTCCTGGAGCTGGGCCCCCGCAAGGGACGTTGCTTTAATCAGTGGTGTTTGAGGCAGAGCTGTTTCCACTCCTATTCTGTATCCTCAGTTTGTCTTCAGAGGCTGCTGTCATCTGAGGGATCGAGTTGTTCTCGGTAATAGTTTGGTAAGTGAATTAAAAAGGAGGCTAGAGAGAAGATGAGATTGTTTCTTGGGTGGGTGTGTGGTTGCATTGAGTGTGGGTGTGTGGTTGCATTGAGTGTGTGCAGTTGCGTAGGAAATGACTGAGCATTGTTTTACAAGAAAATCAAGCAATAGAATCTAGCCCGGATTATTTTTATCAGGGAGAAACGTGAACAGGAGAAAAAAAAATAAAAATCAGTGCTGCATACTTGCACATCACACTCAGTTTCCCAGGACAGGGATGTTTCCCCAGGAATTAACAGCTATCAAGCAGTTATAGAAATTCATACCTTACTCTTCCGTCCTTGCTCACCCACCCTCCGAGGTAACTCCAGCCAGCCACAGCTTTCTTCGTGTCGGCATGTTTCTGGATTTGGATGCAGGCTCTTATCATGAGACTCTCCTCTATCGATGCTTGCAGGAAAACGTCAACATTTGCACAACTCAATCAGAGCCCTTTTTAGATAACGATGAATGGAGAAGAGAGCTATTTAAAAAATTACTTTGCTCTTAGCAAATTAGTGTAACAGATTAATCCCTGCTCGTAATCCCTGGCTCGCTCTCCAAGAGGATGCCTGCACTGTCATGGAGCAGGGAGGAATTTTGACCGGGCACTTTGAATGTGCTTCTTGCTGATATAGTTTCTTCTCTTCTGTTCCTCTCTAGCAGTCCTGCACAGACTGTGCAGTTACACACGCTCTCAACAGCCTGAAAGGATAGGATTTCCCTTAGGAGAGATCAGATGATTAGCTTATAAATAGTAAATGCCCGTTCAGGCCTACTTTTGAGTGCACATTGGTTGGTTGCTGTCTTGATCTGCCTTTGCAACAAGTAAAACTACTGCATCTGCACCTCGTGGCCCAGAGCCGAATCCAAGGAAACTGGGTATACTTTCTGTTGGAGGTGATGAATTTCCGCAAGGAAGGAAACAGCCCTGGTGCGAGGTTCTTCAACTTTGCAGCCAGAGCTTTAGTTGTGATTGATTTGAAATGCTCCAGCAGCAGTAACGCACTGTGCTGCTCTGCACACTGGGGTGGTGCCTGGTTCCCTGCCTGTGCAGGAAAATCAGCTCTTTTAACTGGGAATGTGAGCTGAAATGAAACTGAAAGACCTTTGGTTGTTGAATCCTGTTTGAAATGAGCTCGTTTTCCTGCCAGAGCGCGTGTGCTGGTACCAGAGCGAGCCCTTTACTCTAAGCCTGAGCTCTTGGAGTTGCACACATGCATCCCCCTTTGCTTCATTTATCTGTGGTTTGGTCAGTGTGATGGCTGCTGCGAGGGTTTGATGTACGTGGAGGTTTAGGATCTATTGAGACTCCTGCCGACACAGCTCCCCGGCAGCTCTCCTGCTGTGTTTATGCTCAGCCTTCCTCATGCTGGGGTTTTTGTGTGTGGCCTCTGTTCGTTCTGCCATACCTGGGTTTGCCTCTGAGCTGGAGGAGCTCCTTCCCCAGGGTGCTGTGCTGGGGATGGGGGTCAGATTGCAGGAATAGTTTTGCATGGGATTTGTTTTGCAGCATCTCTGCAGACCCGAGTGATCTGCGTAGGGTAGATTTGAAAGCAGTGTCTTGCTGTTCCTAGGGGAGCTGAAGTTAATGGGATGTAGCAACAACAAAACTAAATGGATGACTCCTGCTCTAACCAGTGGTAATGACTTTGTTGTTACTTATTATTTTGACTTTGTTTCTCTTTCTCAGTTGAAAGATACCCACAAATTTCTTCAAGAGGCAGAAGCCTGCCCGGGGCCTATCCCAAGAGAGGAGAGTTGTGTGTCTGTATGTTCTGTTTCAACACATGTCAAGTTACCAGCCCCAGAGGCTTCCTTTTCTGTTGTGTGTGTTTGTAGGTGCCTTATTCCCTTTAGTCTCTGATTTAGAGCAATACCAATCTTCCTTCCCTTGTGGATTGTATCGTTTATCTTCTAGGTGGAGTGTTTGCTCAACAGTGTGTTTGATCCAGCTGATCTCATGCACTATAAACCCTGTGAAGGTCAGCGGTCCTGGGCATGCACAAGCGTTTTGCTTTTGCCAGTATTTATTTTTCTGGGACCTGTCTCTTGGAGGGGTGCAGATCTGATTGCGCTGTGGAGGATGGGCACGACGTTCACGGGAGGGATGGTGATGAGGACTGAGATTTACCTAAGCTTTGGGAATGGTGATAGCTAGAAATAAGGTGTTTGGGAGTCTTCTGATAGCAAAGTACAGCCTATGCACTGGCAAGAAGCCAAATCTGGTGACTTCTGCTGAGGCTGCTGACCACAGCTCCACCCCTCTTTGGAGGAGTCAGTCCTGGCAGCAGAGACATAGGTAGACACTTCTCAAAACTTATCTGCTCAGGGGCAAAGTCTTGTATCTGAACTTAAAGCCACATTCAGGGCAGCGTGTTCTCTAGAGCTCAGCTTTCTTCCATTTCATGGCTCAGGCAGCACTGGCTGGAAAGTGGAGTCGTTGTTCCTTTTCCAACCTCACCAGTTCTTCATTGCAAAATGGAATTGTGGAATCGTTCACTCTGGCAGAACGTGCTTGGACATGGTACTGCTAGTGAGTGACAGTTTTATGGTAAGGACCCTCAAAGCACTTCTGCTTGACAGTCAGTTCAATTGCTTAGGCTGTGCCAGTCTCTGATGGTCTCTGTTGGAACTGAGGACTGCTCCGGGCGAGGGGTGCAGTTTGCATTGTTCCTTCTGGAAGCTTCACAGGGTTTTGTTGTTTTGTTTTATTCTAGAAACTTGTTGAAGTAGCCAGCTCTCTCCAAGTGGATGAGTGCCTTGTGGCAATCCAGCATAAATCTATTCAGTTGCCTCTGTTATTTTAATTGCACTGCCTGGATTCACAATATGTTTTTTTTAAAAATCTTTCAAAGTAATCTGCAGAAGTGCCCTTTATTACTGGGGCATTACTGGCACATAGCACTCGGTGCCACCCGCACGCAACATGACAGAGCCAGGTAGAACTCTATGTTCCCATTTTAATGTGAACAAGAGAACCTGTTGTCCCGTTCGGTATCTCGTTTATGAGACATTTACACCCACTTTTGAGAACATCCCAGCCCAGGTACTCGGGGAGAGGGTGGCTGGCTGCCAGCTCAGCACATGGGTCTCAGTGTCTGAGCTTCCTGCAGCATGGCTTCCCTGGCAGCGTCACTATCTGGTGGGCTCCTTGTGACCAGGGGTGTCCAGGTGTAGGTTTAGGAGGATGTAAGAAGCCCTGGAGTCATGGCTGCTCACCCCAGTCAGCATCGTTGTGGCTTGTATTTGCTTCTGCTTTCTGGCCTGACTGCACAGCCCCCTTCCTGCCTTCCACCAGGTCAGGGCTGCAGCTGCCACAGTGCCAAAGGCACTTCTGCCTTCCTTCCGTGATGGTCGACTGAATTTCCCAAAGGTTCAAATACTCTAATCTTGCTGAAACCTTGGGGGCGAGCCTGTAGTATCTGGAGTCAAACCCAAACACCTGTGCTGCCGAAGGTCACATTTGGGTAAGTGGAAGTGGGTCTAGTCTCTTCAGGCGCGAGGCTCGGGGAAGCTGAGGTCAGACGTGAATGAAGCAGCCTGTGTGTGGTGGGGCAGGGGGCCGTGTTTGGACAGGGGAAGTACAGCTGGAACGTATTTGGGAGGATGGGAAGAAGCACAGTGACATGGGATTTGGCGAGCTCCTCTGGAAGCATCAGATTTTTATATATTTTTTTTAAGGTGTGTTATGTACCACTGAGGATGCTGGGTGTGCTGTACATTACCAGTGACCTGGGGTGTTAAATTCTCCCTCTGGCTGTGCTGAAGTACAGTTCATGTTTTGAAGGCCTGTTGACAGCTTTCCTGTGCTTTTGGGAAAGTCTGGGCTCTCGTCAGCTCCTCATTCCCTCTCTGACGCTCCTCTAGTGTGACGAGTGGTGTGACTCCAGGGTTTGTCACAGCTCGATACTTTTATAGAATCATAGAATCATAGAATAACCTGGGTTGAAAAGGAATAATGATCATCTAGTTTCAACCCCCCCGCCATATGCAGGGCCGCCAACCACTAGACCAGGCTGCTCAGAGCCACATCCAGCCTGGCCTTGGATGCCTCCAGGGATGGGGCATCCACGACCTCCCTCTGTATGTGGGAGTTATTTCCTTTGATGCTATAGTTCTTTTTTTTTTTAAAAGCCGAGGACCTCATGACTTGGGGAACTGCTGCTGAGTTCTGGTGTGATGAGAATCTGGCCCTGTGTCTGCCGTGCTGCTGGGCAGCCATTTCCCTCCAGTCCCAATGGGTTAGAGAGCATAATGGCTGGGATTCCTGCAGGGGACTAACTGTCTCCTCTTTCTGGGGTATCAGCTTTTCTTTCTGTGTATTTGAATCCTTTGTGCTTCTAGACAATGTGCTTGGTTCTTTTCTGTCCTCTGCAAACGTCTCTCTCACGTGCACAAGGGTGTTCATCACCTGCTTGGTATGGAGGGGAGATCTGCTTCTAGAGAATGTCAGCACTTAATATTTCTCTGGCAGGGGAGCTACTGACTTGTGTTTTTTGTATTCATGCCCTTTACAAGCAGCTGACAAGAGACAGCTACTCTTGGAAAGGAGAGGTCGCAGTGCTACCTGTTTCTGCACACCTTCTCTGCGACCTGATGGTATCGCAAGGCCATGGATACGTTTGCAAACCCAGCGAGGAGCTGTGGATATAGAGAGACACAGTCTGGGCAAAGAGAAATCTCATCTTGCTTGCAGCAAGGAAACTGCTCCGGCTGTGGACCTAGTTTCCACAAGGTGCCAGAGGCTCTGTGGGCTTCCTCTTTTCCCTTTTGCAGGAAGAGGGAATAACACTGTCCAGGCCAAGGGACAGAGCTGAGGTCAGTGGTGGCTCTTCACAAAGAAGTTGTAGCCTGGCTGAGCTGATAGTCTGTTTACCGAGTGATTGTGAATTTTGTTACCAGTGCCAGCTCTGACACTGCTAGGCGTGGATTGGTACTAGAGCTCGTGCAGTACAGTGCATTTATAAAATAATTTTATTACTAGATTTGGGGAGGTTTATCATTGCTGGGATAACCCAGTGCTGTGTGTCCCTGCTGTTCCTGCTCCAGCTCCCGCATTGCTGCCCTGCTCAGGGCCTTGTTGCCTCCAACTCAGGCAGATGGAAAATATATTTCCATGGTTGGATTTAGCTGCCTATGGGAAGAGAAAGTACCTTGATTTCAAAGGAGAAGTGCTTGTTTAAGCTGTAAAGTCCCTATTTTCCAGGGGCTTTTGAACCTGTAGTGTGTCATCGTGGTGGCAGGAACATAACAGCAAGAATACCCAATCTTTTCACTGGAAGTCCTGCAGCGAGGGAAGGGGCTGTGGTGGGGGACTCTCAGGCATTGGAGGTATGTGCAGAAATCCCCAGAGTTTCCCTGTAGCTTTGCCAGACAGCCCCATGCTATAGGGCAGTGTCAAGGGCTCCTCTGCCTGGAGTGGAAACAGTGCCTTAAGCAAAGTTGTTGCTGTAGCAGCTTTGCTCTCGTCCTTCTGCTGATGTTGGCCTGACGGCTGTGACAGTTTCATTTCTGTTTCTCAGCCTGGCAGCTGTGATCCTTCAAGTGGGCGTCTGCAGTGCCTGGTGAGAATACCAAGTGGGAGCTTTGAGGAGGCAGTGTCTTTTGGAGAGGTGACCTGGGCAAAATTAATCTTTGCCTTAAACATGAAGCGATGATGTTGGCTCTGTGTTCCTGTGTGGTGTTGTGATGCTGAGAGTTATCAGAGTGCTAACGCTAGAAGAGCAAATGCTTTCTTTTCGTAGCACAGGAGGTTGGTAGCATGAAGAACCATGATGGAGAGGAGCTTTTCTGCTTGCTGAAGGTGAGGGATGAGACTTGGTGCAGGAAGCGATAATTAGTGGAGCTGTCTCAGCCTGAGATTTGAAGATGGTCTTAGAGAGGAGCTGGGCCTGCAGGGAAGCCCCTGCAGTACTTGAAGACTTAAAAATGATCAGAAGAAAAGAATGAATGGGCATGCTTTTGTCTGAAGAATTGGTAATGTCCTTTCTTAAGCCTTTGTCTGGCTCACACCACTGACGGTTCCTGAGAGGAGAGCCAGTAGCTTCTAGCATCCAAGGTACTGTGCTGGTTCCAGGGCGGCCTGCAGACATATTGCAGGCAGCTGCCGGACCGAATGCCGTTACCGGCAGGCAGCCAGCGCCAACGGGATGCAGATCCACAGGGGGAGTGGATGCCAGGGCTGGTATGTGTCTGCAGGCGCCTCGTACCCCTCCCTCCTGTCCTTTGCTCTTCCTTGGACTGGCACCAGATAATTTCTTACCTGCTCTGTTCTTTGCTCTTTCCCCTTTCTGTAAAAGTTAATGTATTCTATGTGCTAGCTCTGCTCTCTGGGGAGTGTCACCCCTCCTGCCATGCCAGCGGGCAGACGGGTAGCCTTCTCCTGCCTGTTCTCTGCATTTCTGTCAGAAAGAGGGTAGCCAAGCACCTTTGGGTGCTGGATAAAATGACCTTAGCCTGTTTTTTTCAGCAAGGAGAGTAAATGGAAATTATTTTTTAATATAAAACTGTTGAATGCAGGCGTTCTGCGCAGATCTAACTGCCTCATTAGGAAACAGTGCGCAGAGCTTTCATTGCCATTGCTAAATGAGGCAAAAGAGGAAGCAAAAAGCATTTTCATCCTGTAAAGTGGGCTAACAGTTTTGTTTTATTATAAAAGACAGACTTGATGAAAAGAGAAATGCCTGACCTCCCTCCCTTCCTTTCTCTCTCTCTTCTACTCCATCTTTCCTTCTTCAATAGGTGTTTCTACTAGAGGAATTTCCAGAAGCATGAGAGAAACTGTTCCGCCTGTAGGCTTGCCTTCTTTTGTTGAGATACGAGAGGAAGTTACTTAGACTTCTCAGAAAAGGTTCAATAGGTCTTGTAGCAGAGGAAGTCACATTTTCAGCATGTTTTACTAGTGACGAAGCACTCAAAATCAAAAGCCGGTTCATCTGCTGGAGTTCCCTGGGGAGCAGGGAGCCCAGTGGGCAGGATCCCACTGCGCTAGTGCTGCGGATGGCTGTGCTGCTGCTCCAGCTTCCTCCCACCCCCCAGAAACCCCAGGGCAAAGGGTTGTTACTGGAGGGACAGACGATGGGAAGTGAGACACCTCCTCGAGTTCTGCGACTCTTCCTTCTTTCAAAGACTCAGCTTTCGGCTCTACCTGTTCTCCATTGCTGCCGGCACGCTGCTGGTACGCTGCAGCCCTGGGCACTGTCTGCTGTTGCTGAGCGTGTGCTGAGATGAATAGGCGGTGCTGGGAAAAACCTGGCTTCAGCTGAAATTTCTGATAGATCTGCCACTGATTTCAGCGAGCATGGGATTTCGTCTGTGTGTGTCCGCTATGTGCTGATGGGAGGAAGGTGGCTATCTCATATTTAAGCAGGGACAATAAAAACTCTGTTGCCTTCTGAGATTTGCCTTTGTGTTTCGATATAGTGAGTCTGATGCATATAATTTTTGTCCTAAATCTTTTAGAAGCAGGAATTTGATCTTTAATGAGTTTTAATACATTCGGTTACTAAAGGTAAGAAATCCCAGGCTCTGCTCCTAGCACTGAAAAAAAAGGGTGTGAATTGCAGCAGGCAAATATAAATCCTCAGGCTCCTTTCAGTACTGAGCTCGTGTGGCCGTCATCATACCCGGTCCTGGTGGAAGCTGGCAGCGGGGAAGGGACAGTGCGTGTGAATTTGCGCAGCTCTTACGGCCAGATGAGCAGGGGACTTGCTATATATATCGAATTGCCTTCTCTTTCCTTTTATTGATTGGCTGGGGATTTCCCTTTCAAAGAGTGCCTTTTGAGAGGACGTCATGAACAGCACTGTTTTTAGAAACAGATAAGCTCATGGTAGAGAGCTGTGATGGTAGCGATTAAGCTCACCTGAACTTGCTGTCCTGCCCGCATCGTTTGCGGTGAGTTTATTAATGAAAGCAGGTCAGGATGCAAGGCAGTCCCTTCACGGGATTTTCTACTGCTGAAGTGCAAAACATTTCTGAAGGCTCTAGATACCTAGAAATTAAAGACCAGAGGCTCTAGTTTAACCTTAAATCAGACATTTTGGGGGATTTGGGGTGGGAAAGGGGAATTGTTAAAGACCAGGTTAGGTATTGCTTGCTATTGAGGGGGGAGCAGTGTGATACCACCCCCTGAAAAAGCCTCGAGGTGCAGATTTCTGAGTTGGTTGCTGTGTGTGCCTGGTTGGGAAGAACAGAGGGGATAACATGGAGCCCTGAGAGGGCTTCTCTCTGCAGTGGCACAGGGAAGGAAGGCGTCCAGGCTGTCATTGGGACGTACCATTCAGAGAAGCTGCCTGCAAACCTGGCGTTTCTGCAGGAGCTATCAGGTTTGACTGTTGGATGACCATGCTCAGAAGAAAGTGAGAAAATTCAAGCTGAACTTGTAATCAAAAGTGAGCTCAGCTCTCAAGGGTTTTCTCCTCATCGTGTGGTCATCTGTCTTTTTGTAGCTTGATGGTAGAAACCTTGAGCAGATGTTTGTCACTCTGTTTTAGAGCATTCTTCCTGTGGAGCGTGGAGCTGTGTGCTTCATTTGATAATGGTGCAGTTATTGCAAGTTTCAGAGAGGAACTGGGTTTCCACCCGGAGCAGGGAAGAGCGTTCAGCAGAGATGTGTGTTTCCAGGCACGTTTCAAGAGGCTGGATGTTGCTGTCAGTGGTGCAGACCCTGACACAGGATCCTCCTCGTTGGTGTGGCTGGTTGTGGGGAGGCTGTTGGGGAGACTGGGCTTGATTTTTGGGTGAGTCAAGAGAAGAAATCTCAATGTTCTTTTGTTCTCTCAGACCTCCTCTAGTTTTGGCTGTAGCTTTTTATTGTATATGTTTATGTGAGTAACTAAAAACCGGTTAATTTTCTTCCTATGGAAGGAGGAGACACAGCCGGAGCTGGAAGTGTGGTTGTCTCGGGGCTGTCAGACCCCATGGTGCTACAGGAGCATTACAGGGCATGTGATCACCTGGAATAATAGCAATATTTTTTTTCTTTTGGACACTGTTTCTATTGAATCCCAGGGGGGGTTCAGATGCTTGCAGGCAAGTACAATTTTAATTTAGTACCAGTTTGGATGCCAAAGGTACCTTGCCTGGCCTCCAGCTGCCTTTACCGAGGGGTATAGTTCCCCATCAGTCCTGTCCTCTGGCTGCAGGCAGATGCCTTGGAAACCTTATGGCATCTAAAATAATAGCAGATGGGTATGTTCATCCACCTGTATAAAAGAATAATAGAAGTTATATTTATAATAGCAACTGGGCTGAAGTTGCATTGCTGCTGTTTAGTTGAAATTATTTTCAGGTACCTCGATGGAGAGTACAAGCACATTGCAGCTGGGTGCTCTGACGAGCTGTGAGCTTGGCTTGGGAAAGGTGGGGTGGAGAGCGGGAGCGGCACACTTCAGGACTTTCTCTCTTGATTTCTGAGCCTTCTGGTGCATTTGGGTCACGTATTTCAGGTTTTTTTTTCTGCAGTCACAAAGGCTACCTTTCAAAGAAAACTGCGGCTGTCAAAGACTGCGCAAGTTGACAGGAATTAAGAGGCGAATTCTCCTGATGCAGAAGAAGAAATGAGTGTTTGCACACAGACCAGTTTAGACAGCACTGCTCCAGCCTGGAGACTTGGCAAGTGACCTCCGTAGCCCAGGCCCTGTTTCCTTGAAGCTGTTGCTGCTTCCTTCCTGAGACTGAGTTAAAATCTGAGCATGGTATGGTGTGGAGAGGGGTAATGGGGCTGCCAGTGGTGGAGCGAGAGGGAGCCCGGCGCCCACGCGTCCCTCTGAGGCTGCAGGCAGAGGAGCAGGCAGGAGCCTGGATTGCAGCTGGGATGGGTCCATCTGCACTGCTTTGGGTAGGGACCAGGCAATTGTTTGTACTTGAATAAAGGCTTAATTGTGACTCAAAATGTCCCAACTGCTTTTTTTTTTTTTTTTAAAGAAAAGCAAACAAAACTGGAGAACAACTGGCTGGAGTTACAGGGGGCTTTGGAAATGCTTGCCAGAGCTGTGCTTCCTGTCTCTATTAGGCCGGTGGTTACGAAGTTCAGTTTGGAGCCTTGGCTTCAAATCCCTTCTCTACAGCCGCAGATGAAAGGCTTGGGGGGGGGGGTGGCACGGGGGCAGTGGAGGCTCTTTAGCTCCATGGTTCTTCCATGTGCCGTTGAGATGAATGAGGCGTCTGTCTCGCTCTCTGCTGGTGTCTCAGCTTCTTGCTGGCCGTGATGGGCAATGAATCAGCGCAGCGAGGGCAGTGTGTGTGGCATTGCGCAGAGCCTTTGCCAGTCCCTGTTCTCTGCCGGTTCCTTGGGAAGATGAACCAGGCGGCAGAGGCTGACCTGGCAGGGGAGCGTCCCTGGGGTACTGCTGCCACCTGGTGCCACCGGCTGCCCCCAGCCCCTTGGCTGCTTTTCCTGCAGAGCAAGGTATTTCACTGCCATGGCTTTGATCAGAGAAAGGAGCTGGTCTTGAGTAACGCCTGCCAGCGGTCCTTGCTCAGTGGTATGTGGGGCTTCCTTTGCAGTTACTGGTTTCCCCTTGGACCTCTGATTTCACTGTTAATGTAAAGAGTGCAGTCAGCTGGCAGGTGGGCATGCTGCTGAAATTAATTATGCTTAAAATCGTTGCAGCAATGGATAGCAGTGCTTGCTAGGGGTCTGGCAAAGCTCTGGGCTCTGTTCTCTTCCCTCATAATCCTGCATACCTTGATGACATCTGGGTAGCACTGCTGGACCCTTCTTATTGGAGGCATCCTCCGAGGTGGACTCTATCTCAGACTGTCTGCCTGTGCACCGTGGTGTCAGCTGTTTTCTGGCTCCTCCCTTCTGCTTGCTGAGCAAGATGTGGCAGGATGACCTTGGTAGAAGAAAGGATGAGATGGTCCTGGAGAAGTGGTTCTGCAGCTTGGATGTGTCGTGAGGATCTCCTTCACTCCTTTTTCTTCATTCTTCTGCCAAACAAGTTGTCATTAGACTGCTTTGATAGCGTCCCCAGGCTGTTGCAAAGAGATGGGTGGCCGGTCTTCACTGTATGCAAACCTCAGGCCCAGCCTATCGAGGGGCATTTTTCAGATTTTGGTGGTATTTTCCTCCCCCAAGCTCTAGTCTTGTTTGCCTGTTTTCTCCCTCACTCTGCTGCTCCTTCAGCCCTTTCTTCAGGATTTGCTCGCCCCGGCTCCCAGTGTGGCTCTGGTTTCCGTCCTGTTGCTCTGCACTCTGTGCAATCTTATCGACGTGCACACGTTCAACCACCCTCCTTTGCTGCTGGCACGTGCATGTGCTGTTTCTCTCTCCTCGATGTCTGGCTATCAGGCAAGCAGGGCTGGATAATCTGTGCCGATGTTCCGTGCGTGACTCTGTGACCGGTAAGGGTGCTGGCTCAGAGGATGGCCTCTGGCATCGTCACTGTACAGCTGTATAAGCTTGGGCTGGGAATGGGAGTGAGGACTAGCAAACACTAGCCAAATCTGGGCATGTTTTTGAAGGCCAAAAGGTGAATTTCTTCTGCAGGATGGTGCTGTGTAGTCAGGAGCATTTCTGGCTGCAGCAGCTTTCCCCAGTCTCTCTGCAGTGCCGCAAAGAGCTGCCTTACGTGCGCTGGTCTCATCTTTTGGGTGCAATTGCTGTTTGAAACAGGGTGTTCCTGAGTCAAACGCAGGAGGAGCCGAATCACTTTCCAAAGAGGCCTCAGTGGTTTTGGGTTTTGGGGGTTTTTGTTTGTTTGGGTTTTTTTTTTTTATTTTGGGGGTTGGGTTTTTTGGTTTGTTTTGATTTTTTTTTAGTATGAAGGGAAGGACTTTGAGGGTATTTTAATCATGAGCTGACTATTACACTGGGGGACCTGGAGGGGTTTGCAAGCTGTTGCCCTCTCCCAGTGGCCACGGCAGCTGTTGTTAAGCCCAGGGTGATTCAGCCTTTGGGCAGTACATGGTTCAGTGCCGCAGGCTGAGCGAGACGATGCCAGTGTATTGCTCCCTGTTGGTCTGAGGCCATCCTCTGGAACATGGAATGGGCAATATGTGTGTGTTCTCCCCTGGAAGAACATCTCTTACCCTCCCTGCATTTCGCACGTAGGTGGACTTTGATGGTGAGATTCAGTCTGTAATCCTGAGTCACCGATCTCGGGAGGTGCAGCTGGCCGTGGGGTGTGCTGAGGACACCATGGGAGCTCGGCTTACTGGGAGCCCAGTGGAAGATTCATGTATTCAAACCTGGACCAAAAAAAAAGTATCTGATCTGTTTTAAGTACTCTAAGCAGTAAAAAGGACAGCTTTTGTCATCAGCTTGATGGAATTTATCCAACTCTGAAACTTCATCTACCAGTAATTGTGTTGAGTTATATCCTTGTCAGCAGAGTTGCCCAGGGCTGTCTATACTCTGCATAAATACAGAAATATATTGAGCAAGTCATGTCTTTTTTTTTTTTTTTAGGCTGCGTATGTGAGCTTGTTTTGCTTTGGATCACTAGGTGGGTTTAATCTTTCTGCTTCACAATTGCTGTCTGAGCTTTGGCCACCTGGAGGCGGTTGTAGCCACGGCCCCAGCAGCGCTGGGGACAGAAATGCCACCAGGTTGCTGCCTCTCCCATTTACTACTTTATTGCAGTAGACTTTTTGCCTGCTCCTTGTCCAGAAGCTCTCACCGAGGTGACTGTGGGCTCCTCTAAGGTACACAATCTGGAAAACAACAGCCCTTCATCTTGTGGGTAATTCCGGATCTCTGAATTCCCACCTGGCCTCTGGTTGTATCTGTGTGCAGTTAAATTATGATTGCTTAGCATTGCAGAGCAGTCTGAATGCTTTGGCAGCTTGTCATCATCATCTGGCATTACTGTGACATTCCTAAGCTCTGGTAGCCCAATCTTTTCTTTTAATAGTTATTCATCAGTAAAAGTTTATTGTTGTTGAAGACCAGCTGGTAGTGGCCTTCATTAGAAACAGCCCTCAGACCTGTCATTTTGCTTAAAATAACAAAGACTGTCCCATACAATCTGCTTTGCATATAACTATGTGGTCTGACAATTATATTTTTAGACTCTAATTAGTTGAGAGGCTTGAGATGGCTGTTCTGTTTCATTTGGGATCAAAATAAGACTAATACAGTTCCTGGCTGTTTCTTCTAACATCTCCTGTTTAATATTGGGACTTGTTTTTCCCCATAAAGTGCATCAGGACTGACTCCACCATTTGAGCTGAAATTAAAGACTCTGCCTGGGGCAGGCACTGAGCGCAGAGAGCTTTGCTCCAACTGCAAACAATTGGTGAAGTTTTGTAAGCAATTAAAAACACGTCTCATAGCAGGAAGCGTGGAGCTGCCAGAGGGGCCACCCACCTCGCCTGGGGTGCGCACCAAAATCTGTGTCACAGCGCTGCTAACGCGGCTGGAAGCCGTAATCGGTGCTTGCTGCATTCCCCACCTTTCCAAAGCTCCACGTGCAGGTCTGAAATACCCCTGCGTGTCCTGCCAGCATCCTTCCTCCTGCCCAAAGGACCTCAGCTCCCCACGGTGTGCTGAGGGCAGGTGATGGCAGGGAGCAGCTGTGCTGGTCCTTATTATTCTGTGTTTCCTAAGCCTGGCTCGCTGGCGTTCATCAAGCTGTGCTGAAGGCAGGGCTGTTAGGCTTTTCACAAGTTCTTCTGCGAGGCTTCTGTAAATGCACACTGGTGAAGCAGTGATACGCTTTCATGGCACCTCCGTGAGATGTGGAGAAGCAGAGAGAGAGTAAATATTTCTTCTGATTTTTGACAGTATAACTGTTTGCTTGGAGAGTTGGGTTTTCCAGCGCACGTACAATTTATGTCGCACCTTGACTTGGCTTGCAGCTGAGAGGCAACCTGGGTATTCGTGTCTGGAGCTGCAGTTCAGAAAATAGAGAATAGTCACTGGTCATCTGAAATGTCTGGCTCGGGTGGTGGCGGAGCATCCTGGAGGAGGACAAGAGGTTTGGTTCTGCAGGCAGAGCTCAGTCCTTCTGTCCAGGCTCTATTCTCACAGCTCCTGTGTCTCTTCTACCATCTGCAGCAAACAGGGGCAAAGGTTTCGAGACGGCTGCTGCTTCGGTCCCAAACTCTGTTTCGCACTGGGAGAGCAAAGATCCCTGGAGGAAATAACATGGTTGCACAACAAAGTGTGCAATAACCCGCGTGAGTCACACGGGCACGAGGGCTGTGGGGAGGGCAAATTAAGATTTTTATGAGTGTTCTCCACTCTGCCACTTCCTTATTATTGGAGGGTTTGGCTCCGAGATTAATTGTTCCAGGGTAGGATACAGGCTATAAAAACACTGAAGTGAAGTGAGTTATTTTCTCTACTTCCCCAAAACCAAGTATGTCAGACAGCAGCACCCCGCCGGCCTCGGCAGCAGGAGCGTGCCTCCCTCCAGCTGAGCACAGGGAGGGCAGCAGGCTGCCGGCCCCTGGCTGTGAGACACGAGTCCCACGCTCTGCCCGAGATCGCACGGCACCAGAACAGCGTCAGGCTGTTTCCATCCACGCGTGGAAGGGCATTGTGCTTTATCTTCGCTCCAGTTTCATCCTTTTTGTCTTGTCTGTCTCTGGTCCTCTACTCATTTAATTCGGCAGCATCAGGCTCCGCCTTGGCTGGACATAGCAGGTGGACAGCTCCAGCCCATCCCCTGTGACCAAGATTTTAGAGGAGCTTCTGACCTCAATTTTGGGGGAATACAGCCTCCTGCATGGGAAAGAGCTCCTTGAGCAGCTGCAAAACTGCGTGCGTGACTTCCACAGGAGAGGTGGTTGGTGCTGGGCAGCGGTGCTGGGCATGTTGGTGCCATCCTCCCTCCGAGAACTGGAGGAAGCCACAGCGGTGGAGCTGGCCGCCAGTTGAACATGGCAGCCTTTGAAAGGGGAAGGACCACAGCCAGCCCTGAAACGAGGGTACGCATTTGGGATGCCACCGGAGGGGCATGTGGAGCTGCAGAAGTACAGGAGCGAAGTTCCCTGCAGATGGGTGGCCCTGGCCAGGGGTAGTTTGGGTAGTGCTGGTGGCCTGAGGCTTTCCTTGGTGGTATAAGCAAGCCCATGGGGTTTTTGTGGTATCTCCTGGTTTCCTTCACCCTATAAATCCACAAGAGCCCCTTCATCCCTGCTCTGGCCAGGAGGAGGAAGCCCTCCGGGACAGAGGAGCAGCGGCATTCCTGCGGGCTGAGCTCATGCTGCGGCCAGAGCCCAGGCTGCAGCGAGCTGCCTTCCTCTTGGGCAACTGGCTTTCGAGAGCAGCCTGGGGGATGGGAGTGGGGAGGAACATCCTCAGACCTAACGTAGGCAAATAGAGTTGCAGTTTCTAGCGATTACCAACTTCTCCTACAAGGAAGGAAGTGAGAAACTGAAGTAGCCATGAGCTAGGATTTAATAAATTGGTACAAAGCGTACTGCAGGAGAAGTGCTGTCTGGCATTTGGTGTTATCAATAATTCAGATATCCTCAGCCTAGTGAACAAAGCAGACTTTACATTTTGCTTCCCTTGCTAATTGTGCTGTTCACCTAATTGTCACCAGCTGGCAGCGGCTCTTCCTGGTGGCATGGTAAGCTGCTACTAGATTTTTTTTTTTCCCCTCTATGTGAAGTCAGATATGTGTGATCATTTTGCTAAATAGTGGGAAAAAGGCTTTCATAGTTGAAAAGAGAAAGGCTGGATCTGGGTTTGAAGGGAGATATTGCAGTATTTGGCTTTTTCTGTTTTCCTAGGAAAAAAGTTGATTCCTGTTGTGGTTTTTTTTTGTATTTTCCTGAAACTTGGTGATATGCTTTTAAATGTAAGGTACTATATTGCACGAGTTTTGAATCCTTTCTGAACTCCCATTCCTTTCTCCTGTTCTCTCTTGTTGAGTGTGTGGCAGGATGTGAGAAATTAGCTGAAAGGATCAGGGTAATTATTGCTACCTGACTTTTTTGAATTTTTTTTTTTAATTATTGCACCGCTGGCGCGGGTGGGGTGCAGCAGAGCCGGTGCACTGCCATGCCACTGGCTCACAATGATAACGGTTCAAAAATGACTCCGTAGCAGGGCTGGCATTCAGCTTGGCCTTCTGACGCATGGGTGTCAAACCTCAGTTAATTCTGGGCTGGGGAAGAAATCCCTGAGTGGAAGGAAAGCCTTGAGTAGGTGTTCAGAAACTCTTCTGTAGCCGACCTGATTCCTTGGTGGCGGAAGGAGGAGTAATTCTCAGCAGGAGTGTGTTGTGTGAGATGTTTAGACAGTCTCCAATTCCACATTTGTTGACATTTGTATTTCACCTAGGGAGGAAAAAGGTTAAAATAAATGGTGGCAAAACTTACCAAAGACCTCGAGCATTCCTGGAGCATTGGTGTGCTGCAGCTGCTGGTGACTGGCAGCAGTTGGGGTTGGGTGGTGAGCCCTAAGCTGTCTTCAGGCTACACTTACATACTAAACGTGCCCACTTCAAACACTGTTATTTTAAAAAACTGTTGAGACAAGCGTGCGGATTTGTGCTGCTTGTGCACACACTGAAGAGGCTGCAGCTGGTGAGTGGCACTGGGAGCGGGAGCGTCCAGAGCAGCTCCAGGGCTGTGGACCCATTTCTGACGGCAGCGTGTGATTGTGTGGGGCTGGAGGAGCAGAACAGAGGGCAGAGTTTGGAGAGGTGTAAGATATATTTGGTGATCAAATGAACCTGTACCGGAGGGATCTGAAAACCTCAAGGAAGGGTCTCTTCCTCCATGGAAATCCCAGAATCACTTGTGGGACCATCCAGTGCTGTTGGAAAGGGTTTTCTCTGATCAGACCTAGCTCAAGTCTTGCTGCTGGGCTTTTCCCCTCCTACGGAACGCCTCCTGTGACCAGCCCTCTGCTACCGGGGAGAAGGCTGGCAGAAGTGGCTGCTAGTTTTTGCATGGCACTTTGAGCTTTTGCATCCTGCCCTACCTTCTAGGCAGGGCAAGATTTGGTTTTGGAGCTGATTTCCTCATCTTTTCCAAGCACTTGAGTTTCGTATGAAGAAGGATCATCCCCAGGTCCTTGAACCATAATGACCAAGTCTTTCCTCCTTCAGCTCCCTCCTGTGCGGCCCCGAGGTGTGTTTGTGTACCTCTGGGGTACTGGCTGGTGTGTGCTGATGGGTCCTGAGTCCTGCATGCTGGGTGCAGTGGCTGATCAGAAGGATTTGGTGTCCCTCTGTGATGCTGAATCTGATTTCCAGCAGCTCCTGAAAAGGGCCCTGAATAGAGGATAGCAGTGATAGAGGGCACTGGCCTCTTGGGCTCTTGATTTTTTTTTTTTTCCCCCTCTATGCTCATACTAAGTATCAATACCATTGATCTGAACTGCTGCTCTGGGTTCTCTCTTCTTTGCTGCAGGTGAGACTAGTGGAAGAACAAGAAGAGACTGAGCTGTGACTGAACTGGGAGATTTTGGACAGTGTCTGAGGATGGTGAGTATATGGTCTGCCTCTGTCTTCTGGGGGTGGTTTTGTTCTTCCTTTGTGTGTCCAAATCTTGTACTGCTGCTAAATGTATGAGAATAAATACAAGATTGGGAAAGAAGAGTGCTATAGTATTGTGCATTATATATAATAATATAAGAGAGAGAGCTTCTATTACTGTGGCCAAGATGCTGTTGGTAGGATAAGTTTACCCCTAAATTGGTTATTGGAATATACTGGGAAAAAAGTAAATGAGACTGAAAACCCCTCCTGCCTCCTTGGACTGCTGACATAGTCAGACAGGTTTTGCGGCTTACTGATTTATTTTTACTTTAAAACTGAATGCTGGGGTTTTTCATTCTGTTCCTCTGTCACCTCTCAATGAAGATTTCACACCATGTTAATAACATGCTCTGGTGCCACCAAAGTAGCAGAAAGTTCACAATAATTAGTCACAGAAAAATAGGGTTTAAAAGAATCTGTAAAGACTGAAACACAGCCAAACCAGCCAGACTGCTGATAAACTCAGCTGAAGTGCCTCTAATGCCTCCAGCAAGAAATAACCCAAAATACGTGCGATCTGATGAGAGGAAGAAAGCCGAAGAGCAGGAGTGTCGAAAGATATGCTGAAAGTGGCGTTAGGGCGTAGTTTGAACAGGGGTTGGAAAGCGACCCAGGGATCTACACGTTGGGCGGGCAGGGAGCCCGGGCGTTGCTGCAGTAATGCCGCATGATCATCAGCTTCGTGCTCACCGCTGCCAGAAGCGTATCGTTGTGTTGGAAGGAGCGCAGAGAGGAATGGCAGAAACAGTCAAAGGGCTGAAAATTCAAATCGAGGACATGAAAATTTAGGTTAAACATGTTTAAAAAAAAAAAATCTGGCAGGCTGTGCGAGGAAATAGTGACATCTCCTGTGGGATCGTCCCCCATGCAATCTATTAGCAACTGGAATGGAAAAGGAATCGTGCTGCTTGTGTCAGTTGAACTGTCAGCTCTGGTAGTTACGCATGCAGCATTTTTGGTGTAGTTCCTATCCTCGTGCTCCCTGGTTTTGCCTCCAGATCTCTTGTGCTTTCTGTTGGAAGAGCTTCTTGCCATGTTTCAGGTTGAGGAGCTTGCTCTGGAGTGGAGAAATAAAGTGTCTCACCTGATAAAGTGTCTTACACTTCACGTTACCCTGGTGTCAGATTCAAAGTTGTAGAACACCAAACAACTTCTCTGTCTGGGATTGAGATGAGAGTGATGCTGATGTATCCAAATATGAATTTAAAAAAAAAAAAGTAAATAAACACATGGAAAATGCATCGAAAGTCCCCCCATGTAACATGGAAAGGGCCAAGCTGGGTCCACCGAAGGCCTGGCTGGTTAGATACCCTGTTGACATCAGGAGCATCTCTCTGGTGTTTGCCCTTACCTGTCAGGATCTGCGTCTCAGCAACTTGGTAATCCAGAAACAATTTACTGATGTTTTATGAGCCCTTGGTAGACTTTTCTCCTGTGAATTCACCTAGCTGCTTTTCAAAACCAAGTAAAGATTCGCAGTTGTGACATGTTGCAGCACGGAGCTGCACTGCCGAGCGGTGTGGAGGAGTCCCTCTTGCACTGTTGTTGAATCTGCCCCATGCTGTTCTGGTTCATGGTCCCCAGTTCTTGTATTGGGAGTAATGGTGAGGTGTGCTGCCTTCGGGATTTTGTAGATCTCTATCACATTTCCCTGTCAGACATCTGAAGAGCTCTAGTCTTTTAAATTCTTCTCTGTAGACAAGCGATCTTTAATCCTTGTCACCCCTCTCTGGACCTGTGTTCTTTTTGGGGTGTGTAGACAGGAACTTTGGACTTTACTAAAACATGGAAACTTCTGGTTTTTGCTGTGGCTTGACAGATCCTTATTCTGACCTGGCCCTGCCTGCCCTTAGTAGTAACCACAGATGGTTTGGTTTCTTCTAGACAAGAGAGTCTTCTGTTCCTTGTGGATACCTGAAGACGACTTTATGGTTTCAGAGGACCTTCTTTAAAGGATTTATGAGTTTTCCATACTTTATTAAAGTGTTCCTTTGGGGTTTTTTTAATTTTTTTTTCCTTTTAGGGGAAAAAAACCAACTAACAAAAAAAACTCCACCCCCCTCACCCACTGTTTTGGGAAGGGAGTGGAAGCAACTTGGAATTGCAAGCTGTAGAAATAAGTCCTTGCCTCCACCTACTTACCTGAGCTTCTGTCAGCAGTTGAAGGTAGAGAGCTGATGTCAACTCTTGACAACCTCCTTTGAGTCCTTTTCTGACCTCTCTGGAGAGTTGTGACTCCTGGGTTAAATGTGGGTCTGCAGGGTTGGTTACTGGTTAATGGATGCTCTGAGAGGTGGGGTTATCTGCTAACCCGCTGGTTGGCTGGAAACCCTGTTCCCTGTAGGCATGCTGAGCGCTTAATTAATTACTGCTGATCACTGCAGTCAGAGGGCACAGCACCGATGCCCTCTGGTTAGCAAGGGCATGCCCAACAGCTTCTGCCTTACCCAGCAGCACCCCAAGCGTGGATCCCCAGCTGCTCTCCCCTCTCTGCTGCGACGAACGCTTGGTCTAACGTCGGTGAAGAGCTTTGTTTGCTTTGATTGGGAGACTCTTCTCATTTCTCCCCCAAAGACTAACTGCTGATGAAAATGACCTTGCAGACTGCACTAGTGGTAGTTTAATCCTTAACTCTGGCTAACGAGCACCCGGCACCTTAATACGTTACTTAAAACGAGCCTGGCAGGTGAGTTAGCGCAAGCTGCTGTGCTGCTCTGCGGGCAGCTCGGGGCTCAGCACTTACTGCACACTGTACAGCTCCCACCGCAGCGTTCCCTGTTCTTGCTGCTGGGGATACTGGGCCTGCAGCTATCTGGATTTTCACAATGGTTCATACCCTTTGGAGGGGCCCGGGACTGTTAGTCGAGGTGGGGTTTTGCAGGTTAGCCATCCCTCGACCCCTCTTGCTGGTGTACAGAGTTGGTAATTCTTGACTTCTGTCCTTTCATCCCTCTTCTCAAAGGCTTCTTGCTTCGTATTTCTGTACATGCTCACCTCTGGGCAGCTTTCTGAACAAATATTAAATGCTGTATTACAGATCTGTAACCTCTTCTGTCATCCTGTAAAGATGAAAAGATGACACTTGCCATCCCAGTCCTGGTTTATGGGGTATAAAATAGTAACTTCTCTTCACATGAGTGTAGAGGTTTATTTCTGGGAGGCCACCTCAGTGGCTCAGCAGCCTTGCTGTTCACCCAAGGACCTCCTTAGGCTTTGAGGAAATGAATTATTTTTGTGGAGGGACCAGAAAAAAAGCTGCCCTTCATGCAGCAAAAGTAGAGAAGGCAGAACAAGAAGTCCCTTTGGCCACAGCTAGTCAGCTCTCTGCATCGGCTTATGTAGATCCCCTGCCCAGGCAGTGGAGAGAAATGGAAACACGTGTCTGCAGCTCATCTTACCCTGATGTAGATACCTGCTAAGAAGGAGGAGGATAAATTTTAACTTTTAGGATGAAATAAATGATACAAGTCTCTCCCTTCCCCTCCTCACCTGTAAAAAGATCTAGATAACCAGTTTCTACCTTGATCTTCATTAAAAAATCTCCAGACCTGGACAGACACAGACTAGAGTTGCTGATAACGCCTCTGCTGCTGGGAGCATCTTGGCCCACCGCAGCCGGCAGCTGGCGAAGGCTCGGTGACTGCTGGAGCCCCAGGCTGTTGGGGCAGAGCCGCCCTGGCTCCTGTTGATTTGTTTCCGATGTCCTGGGCGTATTTGCGCAGGACAGTCACCTCCTCCTGTTGGTTTTCTGTGGTTTTCCTCCAGCTGGAGGCAGATCAGGCAGTCAGTGTGATGGACACGCTACCAGGGACAGGGCTGCAGGTTCAGATCTCTGCTGTCCGTGCCCGTAGCCCCTTGCCCTCCTCTCCATCTGTGGGGTGATGCACAGTGTGGTGGTGAGGAAAACCTCACCCTCAAATCTCTAGAAGGGACAGAAGTGGTGCTCGCTGCCTAATGAAAGAGTATTTACAACAATCTTATTTGTGATGCCGAAAGCAAACGGGAGGATAAAGATACATCAGGGTTTGTAAAGATACATCAGGGTGTACCTGTACTCAGACCTCTGAGTCCCCTGTGCTGGTGGTGGCACCTCCCTGCAGTGGACAGACCAGTTTTCTGCTCCTCGCCCTTTGGCTGCTTGCTTCCAACTTTCTGCGAGCGATAGACTCTGCCAGCACCTGTATTTCATCAGGGGTCGCTGGGGGCTGCTCTTTGAATGTCCCTTTCTGTGCTGTGCAGAAGGCTGGGAGCAGCTGTTGACAAAAAAAGCTGCAGTTCAGGGTATTGACTGGCTCCAGGCTGTGGGAGCGATGCTGGTGTCTCGGTGGCTGTCCCATGCCCCCAGTCTGGATTCCCTGGGCATGTGGGACCAGATGGCAGCTCACCCCCGTGAACCCCTGTGCTGCGGGCTGGGCTCCTGGTGCATGCAGGCACAGCTCCATAGGGAATATCAGCTCCATAGGGAATTTCGCCTCCCTCGGAGGCTGCAGGATGGCCCCTCGAGCGCCAGTCCTGTCTTTGCCAAGCACACCGTGCTGTCTCAGAGCCTCCCAATCCCTTCAAGAGAGGTTGCAAACTGTTCACCTGCAGTGTGCAAGCAGAGCCCTACGGAGGGGTGGGAGGAACAGCACAGGAGAGAGCCACTCGCAGCATGAACAGCGTGCGTTGCTAGGAGGAGAAAGGGTTAATTACTGCCAACAAGCCTTAAGAACATGCTGCCCACGTTGTATTCACCTCTTCTTCTCCTCAAAGTACATGGGACCTTTAGGGTTGTTGTGATGGGGAGAAAATTATTTCTCTCTCCCCTTGCGTGAACATACATGATGCTCAGAGGAACCCGGTTATGTGACAGTACCCTGCTGTTCCTTGTTCGGTCTGGTGTGGTTAGTGATAACGGAGGAATACCAGCTGCTCAGCCGGGAGGCGTCTGACGTGGCATTTAGGAAATCCCTCGAGCTAAGCCAGCTAAAGGAGGCTGCGAGTGCTCGGCATTCCTGCGTCTGGCCCCCCAGGCTGCCTGGCACCAGGCGGACTGGCTGCCAGTGCTTCTGGCCTTGGCTGGTGGATTGCATGGAAATGAGAGCAGGTATTTTGTGAGCCGTTGGAGGAAGAGCTGAAAGTGGTGGAGTTTGAATCGGGTTCTTCCTGAAACTCTGTGAGCCTTTGAGATGCTGCTGAACTTCAGGGCAATGTCTGCTTCTGCTCTGCACCAGCCTCAGACCTTGGGCAGAAGTTTCTAAGCCATGTGAGTCTTTTTCTGATCCTAAAAGTGCAAAAATATTTCAGTGAAAGCAGAAGAAGATCTATTTGTGGATGTTCAGGTCAGCTTAGGTTGGAAATTCAAAGTAGTGATCTGATGAGCAACGTTTTAACTTGGTGCAGCTGCAGCTCAGGGTTATAAAGGTCCTTCTGCAGCCTGAGCTGGAAACGGTCCCTGTGCCAGGCTCTGAACGGAGCGCTGGTCCTAAAAATCTCACCATGGGTCAGAGCAGACCTCTTACCTATCTTGTCCACATTTTTGTGTGTTGTAAACACTGGTCATGTGTTACATGTGCTTAATACATTAAATAGCGATGTATACTCTGACTCATAAGAGATTTCAATGCTTCAGCAGCTATTGACAGGTGTGCTTTTCGCTTTTCCTCCTGATGGACGTCAGGGTAAAAAAATAGTGGTTTTACAGTTTTTATAGCTACATTTTATTTTCAGTGTAAAAGGTTCCTTCCACCTTTTGCTGCTCTGGTTTCTCAGCAGACCTCTGGCATCCACCCCAGAGGAGAACCTGCGGGTAGCGGGCCACCTCTCCTGCCGCTCAGATTTGGCCAAGACAAATCCGTAAACTCGTCCATAACCCTCTGTTCGCATCGTGCTGACTCTGTATGTAATGCAAATGTGTTTCAGGAATTGGGTGCCCCCAAAGCTGGGCAATGCCTGACGTTCGCCCACCATGTGCCACGTAAACGGTGGAGGAGGACGGAGCTGAGGTGGTAATGGGATTTCATGGCTTATCTCCAGCCTTGGTCGCATTTTCTTTGAGGGCTTTTATCCTGAATAGTGAAGCCAGTGTGACTGGCCTGTGGGACAGTCCGAGTGTTTGGTTTCTCAGCAGAGGAGTTCATTGAATGGCTTTTTGCCTGGGTGCTACTGCCCTGTGGTGACCAAGGACAGCAGGTCTGGGTGTTGCAAAGCTGTCCTTTGGTCAGAGCAGCTGGGAATAATCCAACCCTTAATGCTTTTGTGGAGCAATGCTTGAATCTTCTACCTGACTTTAGAAAGACCTTTTGAGATGCTGATGGTATTGCTTAGGTAGAGCTGTCGGTGGTGGCTGTGGGGCAGCCACATCTGAGAAGAGCTTGATGGCTCAGGCTGTGCTCTGTTTGGATGATCCAGGACCAAAAATGCGGGTATGATTTGAGCAAAATAGTTGGGCCTGGGACTTGGAGGCTTAGTGAAGGGCTGGAGTTTAGTTTTGTATTTTAAGAGATTCTGGCTCACCTGTGGGAGATGGAGGGTAGAGCTGGTGATGGGAATGGAGATGGCATTGCCCAGGAGGCTGCTGTCCTCTGGTTTCTGGGATGGGCTGCGACCTGGGCAGCTCAGCATTTGCTCCTGGAATTGAAGAACAGGCAGGAAAAGTCAGCTCTTGGGGGGCTTGGGTGGGGAGCAGGATGTTCAACCCACCCCAGGCATTTCCCCAACATCTGCAAGCGTTGCTAGACCAGAGCTGGTGAAGCTTCCCGCAGGAGCTAACCGTCCAGGCAGTCAGCGAGGGGAGCAGTGGCCAGAGACATCCAGCAGTTCCCTGCATGCCCAGGAGCTCCTGGGAAGAAGGACTGAAAGGCTCGGGAGTGTTCAGCAGTAAGGAAGCAGCAGGGCAGCCCCTTTGTCCTCCCCTCCCTGCGCAGGCAGAGGACCGCGGGCAGCTCCCAGGCTGATGGGAGGATCGCAGGCAAAGGTTTGCAGCAGGAGGCTCCCGGCTGAGCATCCGAAAGCATCAGCCAGGGCGGAGGGCTCGGTACCCAGCCGTAAAGCCTCCTCGCCAGTATTGTTCCTGGCGCTCCCACACACGCCATCGGTGCGGCAGGAGGCTGGTGCTGGTGGGGAGGAGTGCCGCGGGCCAGTTCTGCATCTCCCGGTAAGCTGCTCCGCTTTGCCGGCGGCTCGGCAAGGGAGGCGATGCGCCGCTGGCATCCACCCATCCGCACGGTCTGCGTATGGCGATGGGAGGGGGAGAGGAGGGGTGATCCCTCTTTGCTCTCTCCATTTTCTCTCTCGCCTGTCAGGGAGACACTTAGATGGCAGAGCCGTGCTCGGCGGCCTTGGGAGGTAGGTGGAGTCTGGCCGTCCTCCGCCCTCCCTCCCTCCATTGTCAGCGGCAGCAGCGGGCTGCGGCGGGCACCTGCTCGGGCCAGCGGCAGGGATGCTCCTGCCCTTTGCAGCGGAGCAGGGAGGTTGCGGCAATCCCAGCCCCACGGTTTCGGAGCCGCTGCCAGCAGCAGCAGAGAGCCGGAGGAAGGAGATGCTGCTTTCGCGTGCCCAGCCCAGCTGCCTCCTCGGGAGATGAACATGAGTCTGCCAGGCCGCGTCTCCTGCTCCATGCTCAACTGCTTTGTAAGTGCTGCTTTTTTCCCCCCTCCTCTCCTCCATGCAAGCGGGGCTGTAAGCCAGCTTCTCTCTCCAGCTCCCATGCTGAGTCGGCTGCCCCAGATCAGACCTGTCCTTGAGGCCGGGCTGCCTGCCGATCCTCCTGCCCTGGATCTGCCCGGCCTGGCGTGCTGCCCCCCTGCAAAGGGGAATCCCCTTCTCCTCTCTCCCACGTGCTGCCGGGGACACCAGGGCCCCTGTGGCTGCTGTGTTGCTGCCCTACTCGGGCCCAAGGGCACAGCAGCACCCAGCACCGTGGGCTGAGCTGGCCAGAAGGCCCTGGTGAGTGTGCCATGCCACGCAGGCTCCGACCAGTCCTTGCCTGGAGCTGGAAAATTACCGTGTGAGAGCAGCTGACCCCAGGGGAGCTCTGTGCTCCCGCCATGGCTGCAGTGTGCAAGGCAGGGGTGTGCAAGACCCCCTCCTGTGCTGATACTGCCAGGATGGTGGTGTAGTGGGAGGGGGTGCTGAGCTCTGCGTCTTTTATACCTCCAGAGAAAGGAGTTTTCTTGCTGAGGGGATATGTGATGCCTCTTCCTGTAGAAAGCCCCCCCGAGAAGGACTTGTGACCAAATGGACTACGAGGGCTTTAGAAAGTTGCTGGCTTGTGAAGAGAGCGGGGTCCTGAGCCCCTCCACCCTGCTGATGGCCTGGGACGGAGCTGTGGGAGGAGGAGATGCTCAGCCTCCCGCCCGGCCCATGCTGCAGGCGAGGAGGGACTCAAGGACACCCAGGCCAGTGGAGAGCTCTGGCTGCCCTGTTGCAGTTCCTGCTGCACACTGGGATTTTGTTGTGAGCTGCAAAGTGGTGATGGGAGAGGATCTCTGCTCCCCGGCTGCCACATGGGCATGCAGGCACACACCTTTCCTTTGTGCTCTCCTGGGCTAGCGCTTTGGTGTTGGAGCGAGCCACTGGTAGGAGGGGCCCCCGAGCCCCCTGTGGTCCCCAGTAACCAGCAGCTGCTGGGACGGGTTCTGTGCCCCACGCTCCTCGCAGCCCCATGCAGGGTCCCGGTGAGGAGAGGCAGTGCCTTTGCCTCCAGCTGGGATGGATGCTGAGTTTGATGCCAGCTATGAGCAGCGTGTGCACAGGTACCTCTGGACCCGGGGAAGGGACGGGCTGTTTGGGGTCTGGCTGCTCCAGCCCGAGGTCCAGGAAGCGTTTCAGGCTGGGCTGTATGTGTGGGCACTGAGGCTTGAGCGGCTGTTGGCAACATGAGGGGATTCAGCATCATTGTAAATCTAACTGAGCCAAAAGGTTGGGTTCTTGCTTCTTCACATTGAAATTCAGGGTTCTGGCTTGGATAACTTACCCAGAAAGTTATTTAATTTTAAAATATTATTTAATGCTTGCAGAACAGAGTCTTTCCTTAATGAATGC
The DNA here is from genome assembly GCA_013400615.1 of Syrrhaptes paradoxus. Lineage (NCBI taxonomy): Eukaryota > Metazoa > Chordata > Aves > Pterocliformes > Pteroclidae > Syrrhaptes > Syrrhaptes paradoxus. The sequence continues at coordinate 73,766 of VZTO01009357.1, read as the reverse complement.
TGGAACCCGGAGGAGCTACAGTTAGAGAGCAAGAGGCATTCTGAAAAAAATGTTCCTACACCAAATACGTGTGGAATTAACATGGTCCTGGGCTCCCAGCAGCAAGCATCCTCAGCCAGCATCTGGGTGCTGCTTGTTCGTACAGCAGGCTGGTGGCTGGGCAGAGTACAGGGTGAGGGCTGATGAAAATTGGGACAGAGATTTCATGAGTGACTGAAGATTCGCAGATCCTGAACTGAGATGCTCTCTCCGCTCTTCCTGGTGTGTCCAGGCTCCGTGTGTCCTCTGAGATAATTTCTCTGAGGCCTCTACGGACTTGCCAGGGTGTCCGTCAGAGCAGGTCAGACATGCTGGGCTGCCCTGGGGACAAGTGCCCTGCTTGGGTGCTGTCACCAGCCGGTGGCATGTTGTGAACTGGGTGCACTTAGATGCAGTTGTTAGAGGGTTACGTTTCCCACTGGCGTATTCTCCTCAAAACCCTTCAGACTCTTCCCAGGTTTCTCTGGGCTAAGAGTGAAAATGAAAACTCCCAAAAGAAAGCAGTCCTTATGAAGGTGAGGGGAGGAAGAGTAGGTTGAAGCAGGACTGTAGATGGAAGCCCTCTGTGTGACGAGCTTTCTGCTGTGGTGCCATAGTGAAGGTACTGAGGTGACATTTGACATGGCAAATTACTGTCACAGCAGTCCGAGATCCTGTGCGTGGTTAAGGGGTAGCTGCTTGGCTTTCCAAATACCACACAGCTGGAAGAGACGGGACTTGAAGACCTGCTTCAGCCTTTCCCTGTGCTGTGGGTGTTCTGCAGCAGCCAGAGGAGCTGCTGGAGGCAGGGCAGGCATTTCCATGCCCTGGTCCAGGGGATCCCCAAGGTATTGGGGTCCTAAGAGTAATCGGCAGCTTTGATTTTGGACTTTTCATAATGTGTGCTGGCTGGGGCCTGTCTCACTGTGTTTTTCTTTGCCGTGCAGGGTGAGGAGGGCCCTCCCAGTTTGGAGTATATCCAGGCCAAGGACTTGTTCCCCCCGAAAGAGCTCGTGAAGGAGGAAGAGTCATTGCAGGTAAGGAAGGAAGAAAACTGAAACAGCTTTGGGATGTGGCAGGCTTGACTCCGGTAGTGTGAAACCTGAGAGCGGTTCTCCAGCCCAGGACGTGTTCTGGAGGCTGCGGGCTGGCTGGTGCTGTAGGTCACATTTGGAGTGGCGGTTCCTTCCGCATGCATGGAGGCTGCTGACGGCAGCTCTGTGCGCCCTGGCCCTGCCTTCCCAGCCTGCCACGATGCTGTGATGTGTACAGTGTTGCATCTGCCGCTTGCAGACACGGCTGGAGCATGATGCAACACAGAGCTGGCCTGGGTATTCCCTGTCCTCCGCCTGTGCTGGCAGGGAGGAGCGGTGCCGCTGCCTGCGTAGGTAGGCGCTCAGTGGGACAGGTGGAATATCGGGGCTGGGCTGTGCTCTCTGCAAGCCGGTGCGTGCAGTTGCAGTGGCTGGTCTGGCCCCTAATGCATGTTGCTCCTGGCATTTTCCTGCTGCAGAGCTGTTGGAAAGAGAAACCTCCATATGGTGCCAGCCTCCTGCTGCAAAAGGCCCTTGAGAGAGACCCACATGCAGCAAGGGTGGTATTCCGAATGGTGGGAGCCAAAGCCACCTGGTGTTTGTTGCTTCCTTTAATGTAGTCCACTGCCACCTTGTCCCCGTGCTTGTCATCCTCCTCCTGTGGCTGGAGCCAGGCTCACGTTGTATGTTCACACTGCTGCTGCCGTAGGTAAGTTAGCTCTGTGACTGGCGTCGTGTGGGAAATGGTGCTGGTAAAAGCAAGGACCGAAATGTGGCAACTGGAGGATTGACTTGAAGGAGCTGGCTGAGGAGGTGCACAGGGTCAAGGTCACAGGTTTGAAGCTTGTGGGAGTTGAAGCTGCTGAGACAACTCTGAGATGAGAGTACCTGGAGAAGCTCAGAATCTGCTTTAGTCTTCTGCGTGGAGGACTGTAAAGTTCACCCCTCCCAGAGGGTAATCTGCATTCAATAAATTGTTATTCTCTTAATGGACAGTGAAGTCTAAAAGGATGCCGTCAGCTTGATAACAAGCTGTATTCAGGCACCTGTCAGTGTATTCCAGGACTTCCCTCTGTCAGTTCTTGCAGTTTTACCATCCTGTTTCTGATCTGTCTGCCTTCTGGTGCTGTGTGGAAGAGCCACGTAAGCAGAAGAAACACACGCCAGCTAAAGCCAGCTCTGGCGAGCGTGCATAAGTAAACTGCAGAAACAAAGACGGTATAGTCTCTTAATATTAAAGAATTAACATTTCTAAATGGTATTCAGCCAGATGCCAGGCAGAGGTGGTTGTTTCTGTACAAGTAACTTCAGAAGGGAGAAGTTGTTAGTACAATGGGCGCTTGCATGTGAAGTCTGAAATCCAGGAAATGCAGTTTTTAGGCAGCAAAAGCCATAGAAACAACTTAGAAAAGGAGACAAGGTGGTCTGACTTGTACTAATTACAGTGTAATGAATTGTTTCAACAGATGCCCTGTCTGGCAAGTAAAGGACTCTGGCTGAAATGATAAATCTCCATGACATTTTTTGCATAATTTGTTACCAACATCACCTGGAGTAGGGGGCATTCAGGGAGTCTACAGAAAAAAAGTGAATTTTAGGCTGTTCTGCCCCTGGTTTTTTTTGATGACAAGAAAAGTCAAACTTGGCTGTCTGCCAGGATCACCTGTTTTAAAAATAGCTACGACATGTCTGGGCTGATAGGGAAAAACAGAAGGACACTTGATTATCTGGATTCTTTTTGTTAAAAAAAATTTCTAATGCAGGTGACTTCAATGAAGCTTCCTTAGTCATACAAATAACTATATATAGAGATTCCCTCAGAGCCTTGTTAGCAGAAATTGGGCAAAACTTTGATTTGTTTACTTGCCTGGATTGGTAGCAGTGAGTCTTGTAGTGCTGTGTGGAGCCCCCTTCATTTAAGTGATGCAGCAGATGTACACGTATGAACATACAGGATGCTCTGCCTTGGCATCAGGCTGTGCCTGGAGCTGTGCAGCGCACTCCCTGCCTCCTGTCTGAGCTGTGCCTGGGGTTGGGTCCTTCGTCAGGCCACTTGCACCAGGGCTGCCTTTACCCCCCCCAAACATCAGGGCCCATAAACCCCTCTGCCCCCATGCATCACCCTCTGCCAGGCCCCCACGGTTGGTCGTTATCCATCAGGAGGAGCTCAGTGGCTCCTGAGGCATCCTCGGAAGAAGGTCCCCCCCCGGGGCTGGGCAGTGGGTACCAGCGCTGTTTTGTGCTCTCGGTGCACGAAGAGCATGTTGCTGTGAAGGATTTCGCATGGGGATGCGCTGCGGAGGCAGTAGGAAGAGCGGCTGTTGGTATTTATGGTGTGCAAAGCGTTCTGCGTGTGTCTTGAACTAGCAATGTCTCCCTTCCAGGTCCCGTTCACTGTGTTGCAGGGCGAGGGAGTGGAGTATCTTGGCCACGCCAATGATGCTGTGATTGCCATCTCCAACTACCGGCTTCATATCAAGTTCAAGGATTCTGTGATCAATGTAAGTCTGGGTCTGCCTTTTCCTGCTGCCTGGACCATAATCTCTTGCCGTATTTCGAGGGGGTGGGGGGCAGAAGCCATTTCTGTGCTCCGTGGCGTGGGAACTGTGCCTCTTGAAGGATGCCGAGCCTGGTGCTGTCTCTAGTTCCTGCTGGTCGTGCAGTTGCTGTTTTGCTGCTGCATTTTGGGGTGTGTGGACGGGGTTTTCCTTTGGATAATAATTAGGTCTTTCCTTTGCTGTTCTCTTTAAATTCAAACATTAAACTTGGCAGCTTTAAGACTGTTAAGGTCTCTTGCGGGCCAGCTCTAGTGAGACTTCTCCTACCCAGAGACCAACAACCAAGAGTCAGGCAGTGGGAGCCTGAGGCTTTCTCTCACTGTCTTCGCTTGCCATCTTTTGTTGTGGCTCTTGTTTTGCTTTGTTGCTCATCCAGACCTGTGTTGGTCCAGATATGATTTAGTCAGTAACTGGCCCCAGGTGGGAGACTACCCGGGACAGAGCAGAAATCAGAATAGTAGTTATTGAAGGAGGCTCTACGCTGGGTCATGAAGCTTCATAAACCTCAGAAGAGGTTTGTAGTTTGAGCTAGAAGCTCGTGATTGTTGGTAGAGCCATGACGGTACGTGATGGGCCTACAGGCGAGGCTGCTCTGTCTGCTGTGTTGTGTGGTGTGTCTTGTCATGCCCTACGTCTGTCCCTCGCAGGTGCCTTTGAGGATGATGGAAAGTGTGGAGTGTCGGGATATGTTCCAGCTTCACATCGTCTGCAAGGATTCCAAAGTGATCAGGTATCTGTTTTGTCGCTGTGTGATAGATGCCCCTGCAGGCCAGTTGCCATGGTCTGTGCTGCTGTTGGAACTGAGCTGTTCATGGCCAAGGTTACTGAGACTCGGTACTTTATTCCTTCTCCTGGTTAAGTGGAGCAAAGCTCCCTGTCTGCGCTTCTTGGCTGGATGAACGTACCCACTGAGGGTGATGTGCGTTTGGGTTTGCAGGTGCCATTTTTCCACCTTTAAGCAGTGCCAGGAGTGGCTAAAGAGGCTGACTCGAGCCATTGCCCGTCCTGCTAAGCCTGAGGACCTCTTTGCGTTTGCCTACCATGCCTGGTGCTTAGGAGTCTGTGTTGATGAGGAAGATCAACATGCACATCTCTGCCGTCCAGGTAGGCTCTTGGCCTGTCCCCTTCCTCCTCTTCTGTCCAGAAGCTCTGTGATGCCGTTGTTCATAAACTGGTGACTGGTTATATCTTCAGCTCTGCTGTAGCCACAGCCCAAGCTCATTTTGCTGAGGGCCATCCTGTACCTGGCTTAGAGGTCCAGCTGCTGGCCAGCTGCGGCTGGATAACAAGCACAGTAAAAGGAATAATAGCAATAAGCACAATAAGGAGCATTCTGAGCCAGCAACACATAAGCAGCTTTTCCCTTTCTCCTTGTGAATGAAGAAAATATCCCATACTTCAGTCCTCTTCATCGTGGTGATAGAGAACTCGAACAGTCTTGTCCCTGGATGGTGAAAAGCATCAGCTTTGAGGCAGCGTGGTTAATGAGAGTCCATCTGCATCTCTTCTCCCACACCTAGAAATGCCACGACATTCCCGTGACCAGGTCTGCGGAGATGTCTGGCCCATCCTTACATAGGCACAAATAAAATCTTTGAATCCATAAAGAGAAAACCAGAGCTGTGCTGGTGCCCTCGTGTGGATTGGGAGTTTCCCTTCTCTGGGAACACAAAGTTCACTTGCAGTTGCTTTGTCTTTAAATAGTTTCAGCATGAATAAAAGGGGATTAAAATGAGTGACAAACCTGGCTTTAGACTTAAAAATACGCTGGTATTAGAGGAGAGAAGCAGTAGCCTGAATGAAATGTCCGAACACTGGTTGGGATGGAGAGAGCGGGTTGAATAGTATGGCTGAAAGAGATACGGAAAAGAAGCTGGTAGGGAAAAGGTAAACTATGTGTTCTTCCCCTGCCCCAAACACCAGCAGTGAGGGAGTATTTGCTGTCTGTCTTTTGGGGAAAGCATTATTCTCTAGTATAAATAAACTTACCTGTGGAAATTGTTGCTGCAGGATATGAATGAAGAGCTTTGCAGTATTTATTTATTAAAAACATTTGACACTCAAGTAACAAAGACATCCAGGATTTGTAAGGCGAGGCTAAAACATGAGAGAGCAAACCCTGACTCAGCTGCCGAGAGAGCAGGCTGGAAGCAGGAACTGCCTGGGGTGGGTGCTCAGCCCTGCTGTGCCGCGGGGTTCCTGACATCCGCTTTGGAAGATCTCTCTGTCAGAAGGGCCAAAGTGGATTAAATTAACCCCCCACTCTCTGCATGGACATGAGAAGGCTATTTCCATGCTGCTCTGTGCCCTGGGACTGAGAGGTGATCTCACTTGACAAAATAAGCAGCGGAACCCCCATGAGGGACAAATCCTTTCGGCTTCTGAAGCAGTCCCGCTGCCATCCAGCTGTCCTGGAGTTTCTCTCCAGCCTGCGATAGTTGCTGTGGAGCTGCCACTAACATGTTTAGATTTCATCAGCTCTGCTTAGCTGTCAGTAACTACCCCGTTCTCTGCTCTTCCAGGAGACCATGTGAGATACCGATTTGAGATGGAGCTGGTGAGGATGGGCTTCGACTTGCAGAACGTCTGGCGTGTCTCTGACATCAACAACAATTACAAGTGAGTGTTTCACCACCGGGCTCTCCCCACTCTCCTCTCTCCTTACCTTCTTCCCTTTGCAGTCCCCACGCAGAGCGGTGGCTGAGTCAGACTCCAGCTAATCCTCCTTCCTGGCCTTGATAACCTTCAGGCTGATGAGCGTATGAGCCAGATCCCCTTTCTTTCTGCCTTTCACATCGTGGAACTGAAGAAGGAATACAGCCCGGACGTTGGAGCTAGCAGCAATTGTAAATGCTGACTCGGGTAGTTCATAATGTGGCCATGATTCATCCTTGAAGACATTCTGGAGTCTTGAAGGAACTGTCCATCGTAGGGTTGCCTTTCTGGTCAGTTGTTCTCATTGAAAATACAAAGTTTACATAAAGTCAGGCCGCTGTTGAGAAGCTGGGGGTGATGGAGCAAGAGGCTTCTGATGGTGGCCACTGACTGAACAAGAGGCAATGGTGACAAGGTGCAGCTTGAGAGGTTTAGGCTGGACATGTGAGGAAAAAAAAATCATTCCCCAGGAGTGTGGTGTCGTGGTGGGGCAGATCCCAGAGAGGTGGGGGTTCTCCATCGTTGGAGTGTTTCCAGTCTCAGACGATGAAGGTCTTTCCCACCTGCAGGTCAGTGATTCCAGCCTGTCTTCTACTGGAGAAGAGCACAGGAGCTCTTGGAGAAGCGCTTCTGCATTCTTTGCAGCAGGTGGCATTCAGCCAGCAGGATTTTATTAAGCGTTGTCAGACGTAGTCATTTCTGTGTTCCTTGTAATCTTTTCCTTGAAACTGTCTTTTCTCAGTCTCAGCCGTAAAGGCATTCCCATCATCTGTGTATCGAACAGTTCCAGGTCATGGTTTCTTTTGGAGACCTTGAGAAGCCTTGGGCACGCTGGCCTGGGTAAATCCTGGTGGAGTTTTCCAGTTTGCTGCCTGTTCTCTGCTCTCTTCCTTAGGAATCCAGGCAGCAAGCACTAGTGTCAGGGTTTGATTTACAGTTCCCTTGGCCATACTGATCTCATCGTTGCTTTTGGACTGTTAACATGACTTTGATGGCAGTTACAGAGTTTCTCCAAGCATGGCAAATAAAAATTGTTTTCCTGAACTGCTCGGTGTTGGAGCGCACAACCTGTAGGTCCCTGCCCTGGGGAGAGTCTTTATGTCTTTGAGGGTAGTCAGGCTTTCCCTGCTGGGAGATTTTGGGATGTGGTTCCCTCTGACTATTTCAGAAAGTTCAACTTTGATCATCTGTGGTTCGCTTCCTGACTGGTAATACGCAGCAATTAGCCAGCTTCTCTAAAGACGGATGTTTTATTTCCAACCAAACCAGGGAAGAAAGGACACGAAGCGAACCTCGGCCAGCTGCTTGCAGGCCTGGTTTTGCTTTGCTGCATCTGCTGAGTTCCGACCTGGGAATCCTGGCAGGTCACAGCTTCCTGCAGACATCCCAAGATCTGAAAGGTGGTGTCACTTGCTTGTGCAACTCAGAAACCAGTTCTCTCTTGCTGCTTTGAGGTGTGTGTCTTTAAATCCTGCCTTGCCTTTTGATCATTACCACCTGCCTCTATTCACGGGCATCAGGTTACTTTTTAACTGTTTATAGTCCTTTTATCTTTTATTTCCCAGCACTGGCAAAACAGTGTTGTTAGAGACAGGATACTCCAAGGTAATGGCTTTGTTCGTTGTCTTTCAAGTCTGTTCCGAGATGTCCTTATCTGGAAACTATTATCTTCTTCCTGGCGACAGCCGTCATAAAATTAGAGCAATACAAGCATATAATAACCACTCCTTTAGTCCTGATAAAAGTATCCTATTTCAGCATATGATGATAATAAAGTTATGACATGATCCCTGCATGGCTCTCACATCTTCAGGGATCTGTATGCCCAGAGAAATGCACACATTCTGCCGTTCCCCGGCTGGGGCACCCGTGCTGCCCGAGACAGGAGGTGTTTCCTATCAGCCTTGGTGCTGGTGGGTTTGGTGCACACGTAGTTCCTTCAAAAAGGAAAAAAAAGATGTTCGCCTTTCCTTCAGTATTTGGGCTCATTTTCAGCTTTGATCTTTTTACAATTGTGGTTTTATTTATTTTTGATTTTTATGAGGAAGAAGCTGTCTGGAGCTCTGTGGTACTGGTTTAGACAGCTGATGTTTCCTGCTCGTTTCTGGGAGTGCTCTTAATTCATATTTTGTCTTACTTTGGTACAATTCTCTAAAAATTTTAATACTATCCTTCCCCCTTTTTTGGAAAAGTGATAATTTGTGTTCTTGCATTTGCCGTATGAATGCGTAGACACAAAGGCTGCGAGGACCGTCAGGGATAAACCCCGTGGTTTTGCGTCCTGTGAGGGAGGATCTGTCTCGCTGGACTGACTGGTACCTTTGTGGGAAGAAGACGCTTCATCGGTCCTTGTCTGTAGGTGCGACTGGGGCCAGTTTACGTGCGTGTGTTGTTACAGCCACCTCTTTTCTAGGATCAAACTTAACGGTTTCAAAAATGTGTCATCCTGTGTTCTGGGTCAGCGTGGTCCCAGGAGGGTTTCCTGCCACCCCTCCGTGACCCAGGTCTCTGGCCTGTTCGTCTCTTTTCCATGTGACACGTGAGAGTGCTGCACAGCACAGGGACAAGCGTGGTTCCTCTTCGGACTCTGTTTGGTGTGAAAAATGGCCGTTGATGTTCTGTACTGTTTCTTCCCTTTTCAAGAATTACCGTTTCATAAGAGGAGCTTCCTTCAAGCCTCTGGTGCTTGTGGAAAGGAAAAAACCAAAACCAACAATCAACCAAACAAAAAATTTGAAAAAACCCTTCCTGAAAATCCAGATCCAGCCAGCCACATGAGCCGTATCTGCTCGTTGAGTGATGCTTCCAGCAAGCTACATACGTGATGTGCGACCTCCTGCTGCAGAAGCTGTGTTGGCTCTTCCTGAGTGCCCCGTATTGACCCTGACGCCAACTGCGACAGTCAGTTGCTTTGTACAGAAGTCAGACTCCCGGAGTTTCCCACGTTCGCCCCAGAGACCTTTTTACAAAATTGATGCCGTGTTTGCCACCTTTCATTCCTCTGGCAGCCCGGCCAAGGTCAGCAATAGCTTACACATCTCGGGTAATCATTCACCTGCCGCGCATTTGGGTTGCTGTAGAAATGTTGAGCGTTATCTAGTCCTGGTTCTTAGTTACTCCTCGTTCCTTGCAGATTGTTCTGAAACTTCCCCTGCAGAAGCTGCCTCTTAATCTCTTCTTGTGCCTTCTCATTTGTGAAGCAGGGTCAGGTCTCGCAGCTTCTTTGTGGCCTCTTCTGCTGAACACCAGCGCAAACGGTTTTGATTTTCTGCTGTGACCTTGCTGATCTGTTAGACCTTCAGATTCGGTAGCAGGCTGAGATCTCTGAGATGTTTGAAAAAGGTCTTAATGGTTTTAATCTTCTAACAGGTCATTTCTCAAAACCTGCATGACGTATCTCATTTTCACTGTGGTGTTTTTGGCTTTGTTTTGTTTTAATTCGGGTGCCCATTTGGCTTCTCGCATGCCCTTTGGGAACATTTCCCCACTTTGAAGCAAGTTCTTTTATTTCTAAAATCTTTCTTTTGTTCACTGTTTAGTTCTGCCAGCTGTTTCTGATCTTTCTGATGCATTTTATGTTACTATTGAATAGCATCGATCATGTCATCTGCAAGCTCTCCCCCCTTTTCTGAAACGCATTGTTACTGTTGTGGGAGCTTTATCCCCTTGAAAAATATTCTTGGGTTCTACTGTGTGATGAATACTGTAACAAAGTGACTTTTCAGTTGTATTCTGCAGCAGCTTAGGACCAGAGGAGGAGTTACACACTTGTGTATTATTTGGCTGGTAGCACCAAGAAGCAGCTGATCCTGTCTAGTCACCTTTGTCTCCCACATTATCGTGTCCTATGTGCGTTTCGTATGGAAACAACACAAGTCTCCACAGCAATTCCTGCCCTCGCAGCCTTCCTGCATCTCTCCCAGCCCCTCGTGGATGTCACTGCTGTTGCTCCAGTGGTTGGTAGAACAGCCCTGATGTTATCCCGTTTCTCTTTAGGTTTGGGATTTTTGTCCGTGCATGTTCTGCATTGCTTGTTGATGCTGGTAACTCTCAGCCTCAGGCTTTCTTACCTTCACGTTTTCCTGGAACGTACCACACTTTGTTCCTAGCTCAACCTATTCTGGTCTTCCTACAAAGCATGTATTCTGAAATTTAGGGTACCACTAATAGTCTTCCTTGTATCAAGTTTATAAGATGCTGTAAGCCAACATACTCATTTATCCTGGCTTTTCAGTTCCTCTACTTTTTGGAAGTCTAGCCTAGAAGCACAGGGCTGCTTGTCTTGACCTCATTGCCTGTTTTTTACGTGCCCTTCTTAAACTTGGCTTAACTGCTTGAGGCAGTCCTGTTTCCTACCTGTTCCATTCATTCAATTCTTACTGTTTTCCTGAGGCTACAGAGCTTTAGTGACTTAACTCTTAGACATGCTCCTGAGCCTCTCCTCTACTGACTCTCCCTAATTTTTAGTTTAAGACATCTGCCATAATGTTTCATCTGGAGCGCCAGGGAACTGATTCTGGTTTTGTTTCGATGAAGCCCATTCTTCTTGTATAGACTCAGCTATTCCAAAACTTCCCCCGGATCCTAATAGGTGCTCACCTCTTCTTCCACATACCTTTATCCTCAGTCACACTTCAGCGCTTCTCTAATTTCCTGACCAACTTTACACATGGAATCTGAGGTATTTCAGGGATGTCCAAGACGAGACATCCTACCACAGATGTCCTGGTCTTCAGCTTCTTACGTGACAGCTTTAATTTTGCTTCCTGGGTTCCCCTTCCGCACCCTGTTGTTTTCATCCCAGAGATCAGCCTTGCCTCTGCCCGGGGCTTTCTGAGCAGCTGTCTAGACACCAGGGGAAGTGCCATCTCCGAACCGGGCAGGCCCTCACTCCGTCACAACCTCGGTCATACCCCACGCTGTGTGTCCCTGTGCCATCAGCGGGGATAGCCCGGGCTCTGGGAACAGCAGCCACCCTCTGGAACTCACCTGCGGCATAGTTTCACCCCCTCCGTTTGCTTCTCTGAAACATTCCTTCTCAATGATGTGGGTTATAGCCTCCAGCTAGAGCTGCTCTTTGATGTTCCTTCTCATGTGGGGCTCTGGCTGCCTGTGGAGCCTGGCTGGTCCAGCACCCAGGCAGGGCTTTGCCTGCAGCCTGTGACCTGCCCTGCCTGCAGCTGGAGGGGAGCTGCTGTGACCAGGGAGCCCCTGCACGCCTGGATTTTTACCTGTGCTGTGTTTTACTCACATTGCTCTCTTCCCTTCACCCCAGCATGCTTTGGCTTTCCCCCTCTTTCCCATGGCTCCCCTCTTGCCCTGCTGTTCAAGTACTCGCAGTTGGGTTTTTAATATTTTTCTTGGGACTTAAGCATTCACAGTCTTGTTGCCTTTTCCCATCTTCCCCACTCCCCACCAGCTGAATTTCCATTTCAGCTGAACTGCTTTACATCTGTTTCGTTCAGACGTGGGGCTCCTGCGGCTCTGCTGGTTGCAGAGCTGGTGCCCCGCTGTTAGCTGTGTGTGCTGCGAGTCTCCTCCCCGGGCACCGCCTTGGCAGGGACTTGCCCGTCACCTTCCTCTCGCTGCTGGCACATGCTCAGGTGTGTATCAGGAATCTGATTTCTGGCACCCCACCAAACAAGATATTCTTTTAGATCTCCGTCATATCATTTTATTTTAGCATACACGGAATCGCCATTGTCATTTTTCTGGGCAGAGTTATGTCTTCCTTGCAGAGAAACATGTACAGCTTATCGGTGGTGACCTGTTTTCTGTAAGGCAGAAGGCGGCAGGTTGTCGTTTCCCAGAAGCTGTGTGCCCTTCTGGGCTTGCAAGGGCTGCAAGAAAACCAAAACCCCACAGAAATTAAGGAGTGTTCCCTGAAACCCTCATGAGTCCTTAAAGGATGTTCCAAAGGCACCCTAGGGAAGATCTGGGGTATTTAGTGTGGGCCTGGAGGTGAGGCCTGAGGTGAAAAGAGGTTGTCTTCTCTCAGTTCATTCCCGATGGCATTTCTTGGGTCACTTTTCCCATGTTAAGACTGTGCTGAGTCAGAGAGGAAGAGCCAAAGTCCTGCATGCTGCCTTTGGGGAAATGTGAGCTACTCCTGCCTTCTCTCTGCTCAGCTGCTCTGGTGCAGATTTGTGATTGCCAAGTCCTCATCTTGCCTTTGTGCTTTTTCTTTTTTTTCCAGGCTTTGTTCCAGTTATCCCCAGAAGCTGCTGGTCCCTGTCTGGATCACCGATAAGGAGCTGGAGAACGTGGCTTCGTTCCGATCATGGAAGAGGATCCCTGTGGTGGTGTACAGGTGAACACACAACCAAAGCAGTGCTCTCCCCCAAGCCCCCAGCAGCCCTTTTCCTCGTAGTCTCCCGCAGGGTGCGGTGAAGCCAGGTGAGCAGGGTGTGCCTGCGGGGCCGTGGAGCACAGCGTGACAGCCGTGGCTGCATCCTGGTCCTTGTGCTGCCTTGTCCTTTTGCCTCCCACCTGAAAACATGCCGTTCTCAGGACTCCTCCTCCCAGCACACACATCAGCCACGCTGGGCACTCAGGCTGCGGGGGTACTGCAGGGTGTTCTCCAGAAGGGAGAAACGACTGTTTTTTCCTCCCTGCTTTTGGTTAGATCTGAAGTTGGGAGTGACTCTCCTCCTGTGGGAGATGCAGCAAGAACACTGTGTCGAAGCAAAGTTCTCTTTCGTTCCGTTTCAAAACTTTTTCACAGCTTGGTGCTTGCCTAGATGCTATTTTGAAAAGAAGTCTTGACCAGACTAAGCCTGCTCTACGGCCCTGCTCCCAGCTAGGTGTTCAGGCCTGGTTATACCTTTTGATACCCAAGTGCAAATCACTTCTGTTTTGGCTGAGTTCTGAGAGCTTGCCAACACTTAGGTAACAGAATGAAATGTTTGCGGGTGGCTGAACTTTGTTGATTCAATAGCTGGTAAATAGTACCTGCAGAGTACCTGTTCCCTGGTCAGCTTTCCGAAAGCATCCAGGGGGTGGCACGAGGCTAGGCAGCAGATAAAGCTGGGCTTCTCAGGGAAGAGGGGTGGCTTCTCATTAAAAACATCTTCTAGGAGACCGACATGTTGGAAACTAAGAGGAGACCAGTTGAATCGGTGCACCCAGTCAGTATGCGTGCTGTACCGTACATTACGTTTTCTAGCCGTAGACTCTGTGTTAGCAATTACTAAATCCAAATATAAAAAGCTTTGAGAACATCAGAGCTGCACAACAAAGGACAGCCCTGGGAAGTACAAAAGCCAGGAAACAAACCCAGTGAATTTACACATCCCTTAATTCTCCATCTTCACGGTACCTGGTTTGCTGTTGGTGGCAAAGCACAGTGTATTACTTCTTCTAGAAGCACTAAATTCTACAGCAGAGTAATAGTGAGCGCTGCTTAGTGTATGGAGCCTTTCCCTCTGTGTAGCCAAGTCAGCTAAGAAGTTAATTGTATTTACAATTACTTTTGCTAAAAATGGCCTGGCGCTGGAGACTGTCCCAGTGTGCCTCCCCACCCGAGGGCAAAGCCTTGTCTTTTTGCTCCTCTAACAATTATTTTGTTCCTTGTTTTATAATATCACTGTAATGGTAACCAGTAATTTACAAGCTGAGCTGCAACCCTTCGAAGCCTGGGATCAGATTAGAAGATGCTGACAAGTGATGTTACAAGATGGGACAAGCACTTGCCTGTTTGTTTCTCTCGTTTTCCTGCTCTTTAGCCTTTGCCTGGAAGATTTGAAGTCTTTTTGGCCTCCTGGTCCTTGAGGGCCATGGCTGCTTCTGGAGTTCCTTGTGCTGTACAGAAGGGGAAGGGAAGGGAGGAGAAGCCTTGTGCTCTCAGCTCCTCCTCCTCACTCACCCACGGTTCAGGGCTCAGGTGTGTGCGTCCCCAGGACTTGGTAGCCACAGGACTGCTTGGTAGACTTCTGAGCTTTTGAGGAACAAGGCTGAATTCATTGGGTCACAGTCAGATCTGTAAAGCATGACACCAAAGGTACCATATTATGGGTTTTTCTTTAAAAAAAATACAACGTAGCTGCTAAGCAGAGCAGAAGTTCAGGTCTCCATCTCTGAGTCCTTGGTGGAGATGCACAGTGAGATGCAGGAGGCTCCAGGCACAATTCACTTCTAAAGCAACGCAGCAAAGGATCCAATTAATTATTTAGCTGACTCCAGAGGCACACGGGCATCGTATGCCAGCCTCTCCTCGTCATTCTCTCTGTCTGCACAGCCACCTTGAGAAGACCTTGGGGCTGCATTAGCAGGAGAGCTCCTCGCTGACGCGCAGCATCACCTCTGCCTGTGTTCGTGCTGCGGCGGCTGTCAGAAAGTGGAGGTTACTGCAGCCCCGTGGCTGAGCGCTTGGTCTCAGGCTTTCAGATCGTGCTGGAATGAGCCAGGAGCTTAACCCAGAGACTCGGGAAATGAAAGCACTTGCATACCTGCATCTCCCTTGGGAACCTTTAGGTGATGGCTCTGTAAACCCTCTCGCAGCTCACTCGTGTTTTAAGCCAAGCTGCATGACCTCACGTTGTGGGTGAGCGCTCTAATGGCCAGAAAATAACAGAGAGGGGACTTGAGAGATATGGGTTGGTGCTTTCTGGATGCTTGTTATGGGTTAAATGGCACATACTGGCAACATCAGATGTGCTCTGACCTTGTGCTCTGAATGAACCTGGGAGTAAGGAGTGAGCATCCCTAAAGAATAGTTTTGCCCGCATAAGTTAAAACACTGTGGCCCCTTCTGCCACTCCAGTTTTGAGAAAGGAATTTTTTTTTTCTTTGAAGAAAACCTCCAAAAATCCCCAGTAAGGAAAGACCAGAAATGTTTCATACGCTCGTGCTGGGGAGATTTGCAAGAGAGCACAGAGCCAAGCTCTGGGCACTCCCCTGACCTCGGAAGCTCATTGCAAGCTCAGTGTGGTTTTGGCTTATCCACAGGCACCTGCTTTCCTTTCTGCTTGCTGTTGAGTTCATGCTGATCGATGCTGGCCGTGCCATCGTGGCTCTTGAAACTGGCTCCCTCAGGGCCATCCCTTGTCCTGTGTTCACTGCAGTGCTGAGAAATTTGTGCTACCAAGAAGTTTTCTGAATTGAATACGTCTCTTTGGCAGTGTTTGTGGGATTGCATCAACCAGGTGGCCTCTGACTTCAGGTGGCCTCCGTGGCTTTTTCTACCCTCTGCACCCCGGAGTGGTGCCATCGTACCCAAACGGGGTGCTGGGGGCAGTCCCTGGAACGGCACCTGCGTCTCCCAAAAAACGTGCTCAGGCGCTGTCTGGGAAAGGTTGACACAGGGCAAACACTGTGGGTGTGCTAGCAAACAAGCTCGGATGATCACAGGCCAGCGCTTGAGTCCACACCTTGGCTCGTTTCATTTACTAGTGTAAACAAAGCCTTTGCTGCTGTCTGCAGGAACCGTCCCGCAGCCATCCTGAAGACAGGAATAGATCTGGGAGTGACTGCTCTACAAGTCACAAAACAAACCAAGACAGCAGCAGAGGGGGGCACGGGAAGAAGAAGGTCTTCACAGTGCTTTGACTTGGCTGAACACGTGGAAGTCTTCAGTTTAAAGTCTTCATCAGTATTATCTGGGCGGCGTTGGTAACAATAATCCCTTTTCTGTGATTATTGATAAGTTGCCTCAGGAGAATAAGGAGGCTTTGAGAAGCGGAAATCATTCCTGCAAACTGCCATAGCTGCTGCTGAGATACCAGACTCCGCTGTTAGGAGGAGCTCAAAGCCTCACCGCCTTTTCTTAGTGTGCTGCCTTGCAGCAAATAACAGGAACAGAGGCTGTCATCTGTGCAACAGCAGAGCCCCTTCTAGGGCGGCTGCATGAGAGACACCCTCAGGAGTACTGTTAATAGCCCTGGTGGGATGGGTTTGCCCCATCTCAGCTTAGCCCAGGACACCTTGCCAGCAGCTTGACAGCCCTTGAGCGAGGGCTGAGGCTTGTGTGAGTGTGCTTTAGCACTTGGACTGTTCCGTCCCCTAGCTGGCCATCAATGCCACTTTTTCAGAGGTGTTGACCTACCAAAAAGTTTAATACGTGGATGTGGTTTGTCAGGAGCTTTATCTTCATCCAGCTCATCTTCAGGGAGGTGCTGCATGAGGTGGGGTGGGACAGGGAGGGGCAAGCGCTGCTGTTGTGCAGAGCTGAGGTTTGGGGCTGTCCAGTTTGTGACCCTGTCCCCAAGAAGGGCTCAAGCAGTGTCTCAGGGAAGTGTAACAAACGGGACAGCTACGCAGGCATTCTGTCCTGGTGCGTCTTTGGAGCCGCCGGTATCTTAGATTTCCTACAAAGGATGTTCGGGAGAATGTGTGATTGTGTTTCATGGTTACTTGGTGGACCTCCCTTCCATGAATTTAATGGATTTTGGAGCCATTTGGTACTCCCACGTTGCCCTGTGGCAGAGAGGCCACTGTTACGTCTGCTGTCCAAAAAACGCTCCTTGTTTTTCTTAAACTTAGGTGTGACCATTCCAGTATTCACTTGTGTTTTGGAGAAAAATGAGATTTAACTTCCAACCTCGATCTTTTATATCATTCATGACATTTCTTGCTGCCTGTACCCCCACGGTGGGGAGCTGTTTCCGACTTGCATTGTCCTGTAGCGAAGCTGTTCCACGCCTCTGATAGTCCTTGCCGCCCGTCTCTGGAGGTCTGAGTGCTGCGTTAGCCTTTTTGAGATGGATTAGTGAGAAATTTGTGTCATTTTGAAGATGCATAAGATGTGGTGCCATCATGTTCTCTGCCTTATTCTTTTCCAAATAACTGCTAGCACATTCTTAACCTTTCTGCTTCTCTTGAGCATTGAGCTGAGGCTGTTTGAGAGCTCCACAGTGACGTCAAAGTCTTGGAGATCCGTCAGCTGGTTTGTACCCAACTGCTCCCTGGCAGTAGCTTTGATCATCTGTAAATCCTTTTCATTTATTAATACCGAATTTCATGCTGTATTGTTATCAGCCACTATCATGAGATCCTTTGCAGCTTTCTCCAGACAGCCGTAGACTTTCCTGGGTAATTCTGTACCACCAGCAACTTTGTCACCTAATCATCCCGTCCCTTTCCAGGCCGTTTGTGAATGACTTGAGTAGGATGTTCATGTGCAAAATTAACACTTAATCCTACTTCAGGTCTTCTGCCAGGCATCAAGCAACAGCCAGGGGAAGGTTCACATCTTAGGGGTTGTTAATAAACATCAGCTCAGGCCTCCACCCAGAAACTAACCAGTCTGATGGCTGAGTGAGCTAATCTTTCTAACTTACCAGCGATAAATGAAATGGTTTAACAGCCAGTGTGTACTTTAAGGAAGGAAAAATAACCAAAGAAACAGGATGGGAGAACAGGACAGTATTAAAATAAATAACTATTACTTTCCCGAAGTACAACCATAATTATTTAAAGTTCTCCCCTCTGGTTTAATATATAAATATAGACTAATATAGATATTTTATATGTTGTATGTTTATAGATAATAGTATATCTTTTTATGCTATTGTAAATAAAAATATAAACATAGTTCTGAGCAGGTTAATGTCTAGAGCAGCTGGCAGCTTCCCCCTTGCTGCAGAAACCCCCCCCCGTTGACTTCAGTGGCAGTCGAGGCCCAGGGCACAGCCATTGATCCTGGAGGTGACATCCCACGAGCTGCAGTAGACCCTGGAGGTGCCACCATCCCAACAGCCGCTCCTGCGAGCAGCGCAGTGACCTGTCCCCCTGCGCTCTCGGTCTGCCAGCTGTTCCGCTCCGTTAGCCGCTCCTGTGCTGCGCACAGCCAGCTTCTGCTCGTGATGCTGGTGACAGCCTCCGTGTCACTGCTTTTGTTGTGAATCGTGGTTATTTGAAGTGTCCTGCCCGGTTTCGCCGCTTGGATGCAAGAGCAAAGGCTGTAGATGAAGCGTGAGGAGGTGGCGGAGGTGCTGACCGCACACAGGTGAAGTTTCCTGGGGTTGTTCCCCACCTCTCCGGGGTTTCATGAGGCTCTCGCTTCCTTTGCAGGCACGTGCGCAACGGGGCGGTGATTGCGCGCTGCAGCCAGCCTGAAATCAGCTGGTGGGGCTGGCGAAATGCCGACGACGAGTATCTCGTGACATCTATTGCCAAAGCCTGTGCCTTGAACCCTGGAGTTAAGGTACCCGGCGGCGTGCCGCACACCGGGAGCAGCGACGGCAGCGAGGCCTGTGACACCGACTTCGGTGAGACAGCTCGCTCCCTTCCCCTCTCCTAAACGTGTGAATTATTCCGTGCTTCCTGCACCCCGGTGTTGCTGCTGCTGCCGACAGGGCTGTTACAGTGCGGGGTTTAAACCCGGTATCCCGGTGGATAATCTGGGCCCATCGCGCCTTGACTGTGGCGTGTGGGACAGGTCTCTGGGCTCGTTCTCAGCCCGCGTTGGGGGGCACTGGAGGCCTGTCGTAGGAGGGAGGGAGCTGCCAGGAGCTCAGTGCACGTCTGTCTCTGCAGACTCGTCCCTGACCGCGTGCTCAGGCGTGGAGAATGCGGGAACTCCTCAGAAGCTGCTGATTCTTGATGCCAGGTCCTACACCGCGGCTGTGGCCAACAGAGCGAAGGGAGGTGGCTGCGAATGTGAAGGTATGGAGGGCTGGGCAGGTTCCAGAGCACCTTCCTCGGGGACCTGCTTTGGCGAGTGGGTTCTAGAGCACAGTCGGGGGCTGGGTCAGCGTTTTGGTACTCAGGTCTCTGGGAGCACATTCTCCTGGCTCACGCAAAATCCCATATTGCGGATAGATTGCTGCTGGCCCATGAGGCTTCTGTAGAAAAACTGCCTCCCTGCTGCTGAGGGCCAGCAACGGGGCTGTGAGGGGACAAGCTCAGCTGAGTGTACAGCAGCTCTCTCTGAGTGTTTCCATCTCTCTTGTGTTCAGAGTATTACCCAAACTGTGAAGTCGTGTTCATGGGCATGGCCAACATCCACTCCATCCGGAACAGTTTCCAGTATCTGCGTGCTGTCTGCAGTCAGGTGCCTGACCCCAGCAAGTAAGTGACTTTTCTCTAAGCTGAGGTTGGTGCTGTGTCTGTTGATGTCCTGGGAATTTTGTCTTCCCTCTTCATTTTTCCTATCCCAGGTTTCTGCCTCAGAAAATGGAGGGTTAGGAAGGTGCTCACAGTGCTTAAATGCTCCTTATTTTGATCCTTGGTAATCCAGAAGGGATTATGGCACTGCCTCAGTGTCACTTGGTTGTGTGTGTCCCCTGATGGTTTCTAAAATGTAGCTGTATCTGGGAAAAATTGAACTTAGGGGTGAGATTCTTCTCGCTTATTCCAGGTGGGCTGGCTCCTCTGGAGCATGTGTTAGAAAAGACTCATTTTCATTGAGGACTCCAAAAAAAACTTAGGTTAAAATATATCATTTTTTTTTTTTCCGCTGGAGAGCTAAGCAACCATTTTTCTTGCTTTTTGCACACCTTCTAGCTGGCTTTCAGCCCTGGAGAGTACCAAGTGGCTGCAGCACCTCTCTGTCATGCTGAAGGCAGCGGTGCTGGTCTCCAGTGCGGTTGACAGAGAAGGGCGTCCAGTGCTCGTTCACTGCTCGGACGGCTGGGACAGGACTCCGCAGATTGTAGCGCTGGCAAAGATTCTTCTGGACCCTTACTACAGGACCATGGAGGTATGAGTTGTGCTGTGCTGTCAGTTCGTGTCTGTTGAAAGGCAGCTTTTGTCTCGGAGTCTCTGCAGAAAGGAGCAGGATCACGTTTGGCAATCGGCTCAGTGGTCTTCCAGAGCTGCTGTTGTGGGTGTTGGGTTTTTCCTTGTTCTCTTCTTGCCTGTTTTTGGTGAACTGTCCCTCGCTCCTCTGCCCAGTTTGGTGAAGTAAAGAACCTCTTGTGGTCACGGGGCTTGGAGCTGGATGATCTCTAAGGTCCCTTCCAGCCCAAACCAGTCCATGATTCAGCTGCTTCCCTACTCTTGTGCATATTCCCCAAGCTGTTTATTGTACAGAAATAACACCAGTTTGTGTTTGGAAACCTCTAACATTGGTGTTGCTTTGCTCCCAAACCGAGCACCGGCGCAGCCTCCTTTCCAGCCCTCCGAACTCCTGAGTTTGCCTGGCACTGCTGGCGGGTGGGGCTTGCCTTGTCCTGCTACTCACCTGCACCAAAGTGTCTGCACTTATTTTTTTTCTTTTTTTATTCACAGGGTTTCCAGGTGCTTGTTGAGTCAGATTGGCTGGATTTTGGTCACAAGTTTGGTGATCGCTGCGGTCACCAGGAGAAGGTGGAAGATCAGAATGAGCAGTGCCCAGTTTTTCTTCAGTGGCTGGATGCTGTTCATCAGCTTCTGAAGCAATTTCCTTGTCTCTTTGAGTTTAACGAAGCTTTTTTGGTAAGAAATACGCATGGAAACATCTCTCTATCCCTTGCTAGATGTGAACAGAGGCAGAAGGAAGGCCGTGATATATTACAGCGTTGTAGTTGAAAGAAAACAAAAATGGAAAAAATGGGAAGGTGTCTGAGTAGTGCCTGGGCTCTCTGCTGGCATTCCTGACATACCTTCACGGTGCGGGTCCAGCCCTGCCCTTCGGTTGTGGTGTTTTGACCTGGTTCTGTGTGTGTGATGCTTCTGCCAGCTCCTGTTAGCTGCTTGCGATTTCCTTCTCCTCCCGGTGGGGACTGCAGGCTCGGAGCACCCCGCGGGTGGTGCAGGGTGAGGGGTTTGTGGTCTCTGGTTGCTTTGAGTCACTCCTTCCCCAGGTCCCATCCTAGCCCAGTGAATTCAGATACCGTCAGCAGCACTGATCTGATTAAAAGACTGATTTGTGTATCTCAAAGCAATGAATCTGAAACATTTAAAAGGAAAAATAGGGAAATTGTAGCTATTAATCTCTGCTTATCAAATAATACAGGTTAGGGTAACAAGGGATAGGTATGGCATCAGCTGACTGTTGCTTGCACTTTGATTGAAGTGCCTCCTGTTGCTGTCCCCCCTCTGTCCTGCCCTGTGTGGAGGGGAGGACAGCAGTAGGGTCACTGCTGGGAAGTGCGTGAGCCATCCCAGAGGAGTGGAAGGTGTTTCCCTTGGAGACAGGAGACACCGTTTCCCAGTGGCCCTGACGGTTGTTCCCCTTTGGATGCTGCAGGTGAAGCTGGTGCAGCACACGTATTCCTGCCTCTACGGGACCTTCCTTGGCAACAGCCCCTGCGAGCGAGAGATGCACAACATCTACAAGCGTACTTGCTCCGTCTGGTCCCTCCTGCGGGCTGGCAATAAGAACTTCCACAATCTGCTCTACATGCCGGGCTCTGAGCAGGTCAGTAGAGCTCCTGGCCCGGCTTTCCAGGCTCTGCGCCTGCCGGGCACCAGGGGCTGTGTGGGGAGAGCCTGGAGGGGGTTCCTTTTGCATTCCTCTCTGATCGTGAGCGGTTGTTGCAGGTGCTGCATCCGGTGTGCCATGTGCGAGCGCTGCACCTCTGGACAGCAGTGTATCTCCCAGCTTCCTCGCCGCATCCTCTGGGACAGGATGAGATGGACATTTACCTGCCCCCTGGATCTCAGAGCCAGGAGTTCAGTGGCAGATGTTTGGACAGGTAAGAGCCTCGATCCCCAGTCCAGGTTGCCTCCCACCCACAGGCATTCTTTCCCTCCTTGCACATTGGAGTTCTTTCCTTCTTTCCTTTCTCCTTTCCTGTGAAGAGCAAGAGCTCTGTAGCGTTGTCCCAGCCACTTGGAGAAGAACGTGTCCAGCTCCCCGCTGCCCCTTACACGGGCAGACTGCAGAGGCCACGCCGTCGTGTTTTGCATTTCGGCTCACGCTGCTGCACCGCCCCTCCACACCCACCCTGAGCTCTGTCATTAGGAACATTTCCCTTCTCTCATCTCGGTTTAGGCTGAATTGGGGGAAGTTCCAGGAGTTTTGTTTTGAGCTTTGTTTGCTTTTGGGTTCTAGATTACCAAAGACAAGATCTGTGGATGACCTGCTCTCAGCCTGTGATTCCAGCAGCCCCCTGACCCGCACGTCGAGCGATCCAAACCTGAACAACCACTGCCAGGAGGTCCGGGTGGGCCTGGAAGCCCGGCATGCCGCCACCGAGGGAGCCGAGCTGCACTTGGGTGAGGGCAGTGCGGCGGCTGCGGGAGAGTTGCGGCAGGGCGAGGAAAATGCTCCCCTGCAAGCCAACAGCACTTGTAGCAGCCGTGCTGAGCACGAAGGGCATGGCAAGCAACGGAGCAGCTTGGCTTCTGGGCCAGCAAGCGGTGTCTCTCTGGAGGCAGAAAAGGGAAGTGGAACACAGACGGAGGAACTGGATGGCACATGTCCAGCTCCAAATCCTTCGGGACAGGAAAATAGTGACAGGGTTTCCACCAGTTCTGGAAAGCAGTTAGAAACCGGTCCCCAGGAACTTTTAAAGGCTACTGGCATAGTATCCAACGGAGAAGGCTGCCCCAAAAGAAACGCCACCTGCCAAGACATTCCCAGCCAGGAGTCCCTGGCACCCAGCACCCCTTGTCAGGACATCCCAGACCCTGCCTCGGGCACACCCTGCCCGGATGAAGACAACGGCAAAGGCGATGCTGGAAGGAGCGTGCCCTGCAAGGAGCCTGGCCGGCTGGGGAGAGTCCCCCTAGAGCAATGGCGCAAGCCCATTTCCCAGAGCCAGAGCAGTGAGTTCTCCTTCCTGGGGTCCAACTGGGACAGTTTTCAAGGAATGGTGACATCGCTCCCCAACGGGGAGCCTGCACCCAGACACCTCCTCTCCTATGGCTGCTGTAGCAAGAGGTTGAGCAGCAAACCTCTGCGGGCACCAGGCTTGTGCCTCAGTGGCCAGTGGGCTGCCAGAGAAGGTACGAAACCCTCGGTCTGCACTGGCCACGCCGGCACGCATTTCTCAGGCCCCACAGGGAAGCCCAGCCGTTGGTGGCTACCCTGCCACCTGAAACAAGCGTCCGGTCCCAAGCACATGCCGCCAAAATGCCCTTCTCCTGTGCCTCCGCTCTACCTGGACGATGACGGGCTCCCCTTCCCCACGGACGTGATTCAGCACAGGCTGCGGCAGATCGAGGCCAGCTACAAGCAGGAGGTGGAGCAGCTGCGCAGGCAGGTACGAGAGCTGCAGCTGCGCCTGGACATCCGCCACTTCTGTGCCCCTCCAGCTGAGCCTCCCATGGACTACGAGGATGACTTTGTAAGTAGCTGCCTCAATCTGTCCTTTTGAAGTGGATGGTTAGGATTGTTCCAGTGTTTCCTCAGCCCTGTGCCCCTCCTGTCCATGTGCCGTGTCCTCATGCCACCCAGAGATGTCTCCACTTCTTGAGGGCTGAGTAATGGCTCCTATGCGGCTGTGAATGCTTCTGCCTTTTGCTCCTTGTACGGGGAGCTGTGGAGCCACCCATGTGCCCCCCAAGCATCGAGTGTGGCCGGGGTGGGGAATGCCCTTGGCTCTGCGATGGAGGCAGCCGAGGGGATCTGTGACTTCCTTTCTCTTTGCAGACGTGTCTGAAGGAATCCGACGGCAGCGACACTGAGGATTTCTGTTCCGATCATAGTGAAGACTGTTTGTCAGAAGCGAGCTGGGAGCCTGTCGATAAGAAGGAGACTGAGGTATGTGTCCCGTCACAGCAGCGGGAGAGAACGTTTCTTTCCTGACAGCTAACTTTGGTGGTTAGAGCAGCAGAGTGGGCTGGAAGCAAGGCAGAGAGCAGCAGCCCTTGTCCTTTAACACATCCTCTGCATCCTCCACTGCTGCTGTGTCTGATCGAGGGGGACCTGTGGGATGGGCTCCCTCTGGGTTAGTCTGTTGTGGCCCAAAGCCTGCACTGGGGTCCTGAGGCCTGGTCGTTGTGGTGTTAGCAACAGCTGATGAGGACTGGTGTTTGCCCTAGGTGACGCGGTGGGTTCCAGACCACATGGCCTCGCATTGTTTTAACTGCGATTGTGAATTCTGGCTGGCCAAGCGGAGGCACCACTGCAGGTAAATGTTATCGCTGTAGTTCCACTCTTCTCAGCCTGTTTCTCACAAACCTTGCAGAATGCTTGTCTGTGATGTTCTCCAGCACCCAGGAGAACATTTCAGGTCTTTTCTTTATTTGCCAGGGTTCATAAATACCTGCAGATTTCCATTCTGCATTGCTCTTGTTTCCATTTTTCCATGGCCTTTGATCCTCTTCTGGGTAGCGACATCCATTGGTTCCTTTTGAGTGCTAGCCAGTTCGCTTGCACTGGAGACCACAGTATAGATGTTAAGAAAAGTGTTGATGAGTGTTAAGTAAGGCTGGTCCTTTGCCCCTGAACTGGGTTCTTTGTGCTTGCTGGAGTTTTGCGGCTGGTGTTCCCAGCTCTCTTTTCACTGGTTTTCTTGCTCCTTGACAGGAACTGTGGGAATGTGTTTTGTGCTGGTTGCTGCCACCTGAAGCTGCCCATCCCTGATCAGCAGTTGTACGACCCTGTCCTCGTTTGTAACTCCTGTTATGACCACATCCAAGTGTCTCGTGCCAGGGAGCTCATGAGCCAACATCTGAAGAAACCCATCGCCACAGCCTCCAGCTGAATGCCAGACAAGGGACCTGTCTCAGCCCAGCCTTTCCTCTCGTGGGTTTGAAGGGTGACTCTGCTTCCACTGTGATCGTGAAGGCCTTTGGTGCAACACTTGAACACCAAGCTGGAACGCGCTGTCTTCAGCCGTCTTACTGTCAGTCTGGAGCAGAGGAGCTCCGGTTAGAGTCTGGTACCGGTGGGCCCGTACATTGTAGTCTGACGACCTAGGGCTAAAGAGGGGATTGCAGCCTCCTTCCGTTGCGGGCTGGAAAGCAATGTTTTCACAGATGCTGCCTGCGCGGAGTACCCCCAAAGCAATAGAAAGGCATGTTTAGAACCAGCTCCCCTGACAAAGGCAGGCTGCTGTGCGAGAAGGACGAGGGCAGACTCCAGGTGGTACCGCGTGCTTTGGAAGCGCCGCAGCCTGGAGCGGTTCTGTAGATTCTCTTTCCATGAGTGTGATTTGCGATCAGCTTGGTGAACAAGACTTATTAGCCATCACTAATTGATTTTCTCTTGAGTGTCGAAGAGAAATTCATTCTGGCCGAAAACAGGCCAAGCAGATTTTGCCTGTTTTCACGCTCCGCTAGGATTGGTGAACGCACTTGACTTTGCCCTTGCCCCCCAACCCTGCGGGGAGATGGGAGATTGGCTTTTCCACTTCTGCTCTGCCCATCTGCTTTGTCTGCGGTAGTGTCACAGCCTGGTGCTAACACAGGAATGGCACCCTGATCCTCTCCTGGCATGGAAACAGAACTTGTGTTCCTGTGTTGCTCCTCCTCCCCTTTTCTGCCCTCAGCTCTCCACTTCCTACTGCTCTTTATCCTGAAAACTTGATACCTTGAGGGTATAGGCCATAATGTGTTGTTTTACCTCCTGGAATGTGCTGTCTGGTGTATGTGAGGGTTTCAGTCCAAATGCTGCTATATATTTCTGTGCACTTAATGTAACCCGAAGAAGGGAGAATGAAGCATCGATACCAAAATGGGGGTGGGGAAGGACACTGGCTGACATAGACACGACGGTCTGTGCTTTTCACTTTAGGACGTCCGACCGAGCTACAGTGATAAACATGATGTGTGGCATCTGTTCAGTGGTGGAAACAATCTCTCTGACTTGCTCCAGCGCTACCTAAAATGCCTCTTGAATTTGACTTCTTTTTTGTCTCCTGTACAGTGGTCAGAGTTCAGAGTTGCCAACTTGTCATTGCCTCTGCTGCTTCTTTAAACCAGAGAGCAGGAATCCCAACTCATTCTGGGGGAAAGGAACTAGGTTTAGAACGAAAGGTTTAGAAAGAAAGGACTTCAGGTGAGCTTTTGTTTAATCCCTTGTTAGATCCCTCCTGCCTTCTCTCTAAGAAATCTGTGGATATTAGAGAGGAAGAGGAGTTTGAACATGGGGCATTTCTTTGCGGATTACTTGGCCCTGATCCATTCCACACCTCAGGAGCTGAGACTTCATATGTGGGGGGAGGACCTGTGAGGGCATTTGGTCTACTAACAAGGCAAAGTACTTCACACTGTTGTGATCTCCCAAATTTTTTGCTAATGGTTTGTCATCTCCATCGGAGGGAATGGAATAATGACCCTTTCCTGCACTTTGATATGTCAGCCTCTGGTTTTGTAAATCCCGATAGTGCGAGCAAAGCTAGCATCGTCTGAAGACCCTGTACTTACTTGGACTCTGCTTCTTTTCCATACTGGGAACAACCAATATGGCTTTGGGAAGAGAAGGCACCTTGCTTCAGATTCTCCCCTGCCTTGTACCTTGCAGTCATTGCAGACATGGAAGAGTTGGGCTGGCAGAAGAAATGGGATTTGCTCCTGTTTTGCACGTGCTGGAATGACTGCAAGCAATAAGGAAGCCAGAAACTAGGTACTCCTGGCCCTTCCGTTCAGGCCATTAGTCCAAACTGCTTTTAGCTCTCGTGAGTTTCAGCGTCACAATGTGCTGGCCAATAAAACTCTAAAAATCAGTTCGATAGCATTGTGACAAACAAAATGTGCTGTACAACTCAATACAGTCAGAATAAAATCTCTATATTAGTGCTGCTGTGTTTGGACCCATTCTTTAGTTTGTGGTGGATTCTTCTTGCGCAGTTTCCGAGGCTGCCGTTACCTGTCACCTTTTCCCTTGGCTAAGGTGTGTTAGGAGTTCAGGATCCCTTCTCAGAAATGAGAATCAAGGGTAGGACACACAGCACGCTGTACTGTGGTTTTCCACTTTGAGGCCCTCTGCTCTTTTTTGGAAAAAAACCTGCAGCTGCCCAGGGTTCCAGCCCCTTGCAGCCCCTCCCAGCCCCTCCCATGATGACTCGGGGAGGGATTTTTCTTTTCCAAAGGGACTGTTTGTCAGGTCTCACTAACTCCTCACCAACATATTTATTGACTTTTTGCCTGGTAGGCTGCGTGGATGCGTTCCTCTCTGCAGGGGGACCCATGGGGACCGCTGAGCTCCGTCAGCCCCATGTGCCGAGGGTGATGCAGGTTAAGTTCTAGTTTGTGGTGGAGCTGGAGAGAATCTTTCAGAAAGCCTGTCCTCAAAGCATCCAGGGATCTTAAAATTGAGCAGGTCCCTGGTAAACTACTGCCATAGTTGAGGTGGGTGTTTGTATCGGACAGGTAGTACCTAAGTGCTTTGTTGTATTAGAAACGGTAGGACCAAGATAGCTTGTCATATTTAAAAACTAACCCTTGTTCCGAAACAGCCACAGAAAAGAAGGTCATCTTTGGAGGCAGTGTTCCTGAATATCAGTCATGAGCGATGTTTTTACAAGAAGGGACAGTCTGCTGATCAGCTTCTAGGCTCTGGTCTTAACAGTCCCAGTGTCACCTTGGCGGGCAGCGGAGGACTGGCTGCTGGGACCCTGGTACGGCCCCCGGACCCCTCACTGGCTGGGACAGTGCTCCAGCAGCGCTCCCCCCTCGGCACTGGATGGTGAGTACGGGTGTTGCGCTGGAGACTCCTGACTCCTAACGTCAGACTGGCCGTGCCGGCAAAGGGCACCGAACCCTCGGGATTACTGGGCACAGAGCAAAGCGTTATGGCTTAAAGAATATAAAGCCAGCATCTGCCACCACGTCCAGTGTGAGGTGATCTGCGTGTGCGCTGAGAGGTGTCTAAGCCTGGCGCACACAGTGAGATGAAAGCCTTCGCCGGTCAGTGCACTGGCTGCTGTGAATTCTCAGTGAATTAACCACCGGAACTGCTTGTGGTGTACGGCAATATCTCATCAGCCATGGAGCAAAATAAACATAGATTCAGGTGTAGTGAGAAGCCAGGTCAGGCTTGTGCTGGTTGGTATTATTCAGCTGCTAAGCCATTAATAGATAGCGCTGAAACTGCCGGGGGTGTGAAGAGACACGCTGAGCCTCAGTTATGAAAGAAGAAAAGAGGGACGTGAACAGTCCATTTTGCTCCCAAAATGTTAGGCTTCTGTGAAAGTGAACTTTGGGCACTGCCATTTATCTATGGTACCTTGGATATCTCTCCCTCTCCTAAGTTAAAATATGCCAAATTGTCATTAGATAAAAGGTGCTGCACACAGTCTCCAGTATGTTTAAAATAATAATTACAAAAGAAAAAAGTTGCCCAAAGCAGCACACAAACTCAGTCTCACAAAGTTTAGGGCAGTCACACAACTTTACTCTCCCACGCAAGTGTAGTTGTTCCGGACGTGTTTGCGCAGAGTTCTTCCTCGCCAAACGCCCAGCCAGTTCCGAGTCCCCGGGTCAGGCAGGTGCTGGCGAACCTGCGGGGCTGGCCCGCGCCAAGCTCAGGCAAGACGACAGCGGCCCAGGAGTGAGCCTTGGTTGGAGGGTATTTAGGAGGTTTGTGTGTCCTGGGACAAAGTATTCGTTGGTGCCACTGCTCTTTTGTGACTGCAAAGTGCTCCTTGTCACCTTCTAATAAAGTAGTTGTATGGTTCAAAAACAAGCTAGAAAATCTGATACAGTGGCAGAGAACAATGTATCTTCACTCGTGGCTGGAAAAAAATGCAGATTTAATTTAGATTTGCAGAGGGCAATTTATTTTTTGTAATGGCTGCAAAGGCACTTGGCAAAGGCAAGCATTTGGCACAACTGTGTCAGAAACAGACCGAGAGGTGCCTAAACAGACTCAGGGTATCGGCTGTACAGAGCATCTTCCTTTTGAATGCACGGTAAGTAAACCCCTCACCGAAGGAGTTTACTTCAGTGGTACTGAAAGAGGGGAGGCACGCAGCACTACAGACTGGTAACAGGTGAGCGTTTAAAGAGGAACAAATGGAACAGATCCAACAAAGCCAGACCTCCTGTGCAGGCCTGCAGCTCCCAGTTAGTGACTGGATTGCAGAGGCAGCAGTAGTGCCACCAGACCCACAGCTACGCGGGAAGGAAACTAGGGCTGCAGGGAGGAGAGAATCTGTGCTGCGGGGTGGGTTGTGCTCCGAACCTCTGTAGAGCCAGAGCGTCATCGTTTGGGGGAGTGAATACTGTCGGTCAGCGTGGGGCTGGAAGAGCAACCAGGCAGGGGGTGAGTGAAAGCTGGAGGGGGGATAAAAGCGAGCAGGAAAGGAGATGCGGAGGGGAAGCAGCAGCAAGGCTGGCTGAGCGGGCTGGGCGCTGCTGGCAGACCAGTTACCTGTAAATCCAGTGCAGTCCAACAGCTGCTGAATGAGCCACAGCGTTTCAGCCCAACAGCTTTTCTCTGAGCGACAAGATTTCTTGCTAAAAAGCATCTCCTCATTATTGATCTGTTCCAAGTGAGAGGAAACATCTGCTGTTCCCAGAATAAGCTGTTCTGGGCACCCCCTGCATGAAGCCTGAGGCACATGCTGCTCAGAGGCCGATTCACCCAGAGCTGCAGGGACCCTTGCCTCTCTCCTCACCACCAGGCTGGCCTGGCCAGCCAAACGCGCTTGCTGCTGGGGAGCTGCGAAGCTGTTTCTTTCGGCCTTGTACAGATCCCTGCTGTAGGATGGGGTCTCGTGTCGCCTGCCGCGAGCAGAGAGGCGCTGGAAGGTGCAAGCCGGGGCTCTGCTGGGAGCATGCAGTGCTCTGGGGGCTGATGAAAAACGTCACTGTCTTCAAAAAAGTCATCTGTTCTGCAGCTACACGCTCAGCTTCAAAGTCCTGAAGGAAACGCTGAAAAGGGACCTGTGTTCCTGGGCTTTAGTGTCAGGGGCTTTTTGGTTTTAGGGACTCAGCCTCCGCATTTCAGTTACAGACCACATGTACTGGCTCTGACCTGGGTTACAGATGATAAAATAAAAACCTCACCTGTCCCACTGTCAGGTAGCCGTAGTCTTCTTGCACTCCTGCACAGGGAGAGAGAAGAAGCCTTAAATAATTTAATTGAAGTAATGCAAAAGACAGTCTTGGGAATGCTGAGAAAATGTTTTTGTGCAGTGGACTTTCTTGATTTTTCAGGTTTGCGTTCAGTATGCTTTACTTAAGTTTTGGCTGTTTACACTGAGCAACCATTGCATACCTCTTAAGAAGATAAATTATTACTGAGGAAATAAAAATGCAGAGCCTCTTGGGAAGATGGTGGCATGAGTTTGCTAGAATTGTAGACCATTAATTCCTTGGGTAAAGCAAAATCCTTCTATGATGCAGGATTTTAGCTTTGACAGCACTGCTGACAAAATTTCTCCTCCTTCCTGCTGTTGCTACTGTCTTGGAATAATGATAAATGTGCTCAGAGACTGAGAGAAATAATCAGCCAGTCTGCTGAAAAAGAGTAAAAATAATATCTAATCTCCGCTTATCATTGTTTTTCCTTGTCCTGTTTCCTGTTCTACCTGTCTGCTTTAATTTGAAGTGAGGAACTTTGCTAGCCACCCCACCCCAAAATATTTAAGCTACTCAGTCTAACATCTTTTTCCTCACTTCAGCTATGCGGAAGAGCAGAGTGATTTTGCTTTCAGTTTACAAATAGGTAGAGTTTCCCATCAGTTTATTCAATTTTGTCCTGTTTCCGAAATTTACTGCACTTTCACTTGTGTTGGTGGTTTGGGGCTGTGCAGTAAACCAAAGCAAAGGATGATTTCAGTTAAAGAAGAGGTTTGTTTTTGTACCTTCTTGGTAAGAAATGTTGTGACAGCTCTAAGAGAATGTATTTGAGCACCTGCATGTTTCATGGCCTTAATCTTCTCACTGCTTTCTTGCTCTGAGGGCAGCCAAGATAGAGGAATGTCATTTCTCCTGTCACTGCTGGTGGACTGTGGATAGGGTGCAAACAGAGAAAGAGAGATCACCACTTCCTCTCCCAGCTCCTTGCTTTTCTTCCTGTGTTGGTTCACAGCGGATTCTTGTTCTAAAAGGGTGAGAATGGTTCTGCTGGGATAGGAAAAAAAAGTCCCTGTAGTCTGCCTCCAGTCATAGCTGACGGCAAAACCCCGAGGAGAGTTTAAGAGGGCAGACGGGTGCTTATACATCTCAGGTATGAACTCTGACTTCCTCCAGTGCACAGCTTGGGGACTGGCAGTGACAAAGACACCACCCTTTTACAGCCTGGCTGTATTGGGAAGAGAGATAATCTTTTTTTTTTTTTTTTTTTTTTCTTTCCCCTTCCCCAGCAAAGTAACACTTTGGTACCCAAAACATCCCATGGCAATTAGTTCCTCACTTTTCCTAAGTACCAGATTTTATTTCTTCTGTTGGATGTCTTTCATGAGTCATGCTCACCTCCTTTATACTACCCACAGTTTTCCTACCTGCCTTTCTAGATAATAAACCCCTCTCTGAAGAGTTCCCGTTCTTGATGCTGGTTTTCTCTGTCCCCTCTTAACTCAACCTATTCCAGAGGGGGGGGGGGAGGTCAGAACTGCACACATTTGGATATTTTTAGGGCAAATCTCACACTTGCAATTCCTGATTTGTTCTGTGTTCCTCTTCCCATCCCTTCTACCCTTCTTTTCCCTCTTGTGAACTGCCGGTGAGCTTTAAGCTGACACTTTCAGACATCTGCTCCGGCCTCATCCTGCGTTTCATGAGGGGTAACCGCCCGTTCAAGGACCATCCTCGTGTGTCCCTCAGCCCCGCCGCTGCCCCGCTCAGCAGGGAGCGGGAGCAGGCTCTGTCCTGGATGATCAGCTGAAATCCCCGCCGACCTCTCCTCCAGATGAGGGCCCTGTGGGATTTGATGTAACTCCCTCCTGAGCCCAGCCCTGCACCCCGCTCGCCATGTCCCGGTTTGTCCCCAGCCCCGCAGGGCGCGCCCCTGCCGCCCCCCCCCCCCCCCCCCCTCTCCCCCCGCCTTCCCGGGGCCGGGCCGGGCGCCCCCCCCCGCCC
>VZTO01009357.1:10998-41387 GCA_013400615.1 Syrrhaptes paradoxus | reverse complement strand
GGGGCTGAGGGGAGCTGTGGGGAATGGCGGGGCTGAGGGGCCGGGGGTGCGCGGGGCCGCGGCGGGCAGCGCGTGCTGATCCCGGCACGTGCCGGGCGGCTTCGGCGCCGAGGCGCGTGGAGGGGGCGGGGCGGGCTGGCGCCGCGGCCGTTGGGGAGCTCGAGGCCGCCGCGGCCGTTGGGACGCTCCAGACGGGACGCGTCTGTCCCGGGTGTCGCCGCTATGGGGGAGCCACCGCTGCCCGCCGGCATCAACCCCAACTACTTCCCGGCCAAGCTGTGGCGGCTGGTTAACAGCCCGCTCTTCCGCTCTGTCCGCTGGGATGACCGCGGCGAGGTGCTGCTTGTGGACCAGGCGCTGTTCGAGAGCGAGGTGCTGGGCGCGGGGCAGGGCCCCCACTTCTTCCAGACCAAGAACTTCAGCAGCTTCATCCGGCAGCTCAACCTCTACGGCTTCCACAAGTTGGTGCAGGAGCTGGCGGGTGGCGAGGAGGGGTCTGAGGATGAGATTGACGTTGTCAATGACTTCAGCGGGCCCCTGCTCCAATTCCACAACCCAAACTTCCGCCGAGACCGCCCTGACCTCCTGAGCCACCTCATCCGCCTGACCAGCGGCAACAAGGCCAAGCTGGCGGCCGGACAGGAGGTGACCAGCCGCCCGGCCAGGCAAATCCAGGTGCTGCAAGCGCTGGGGCAGAGGGAGCTGCCGCCGCCCTCGATGCTCAGCCCGTCCGGCAGGCCTGGTGAGACGGGTGGGCCTTGCAGGGGTTGAGAAGGGCTGGGTGGCGTGGGGTTTGGAAATAGTCCTTCCCTGAGAGAGGAAGGGCACCTGGCCTTCCTGGGGGCTGCTTAGTTCGCCTGGTGGAGGAGAACAGTTGTTCTTTATGCAGGTAGATCTGCTGCCAGTAACCGTGGGTATCGTCGTTCACATGTGTTTCAGGCTGCCCGTAGGCTACAATACAGCCCCTGTTGCATCCTACACCAAGAACACCCTTGCATGCCTCTGTGGAGCTGGCACAGCTCCACCAGAGGAACATTACTCCTCCTTGCCCATCAGTAGGGATGCTTAATAAGCTCTCATTAAACCAGTGTGAAACGATGGGTCATGTGAAGTGACAGCTAGAG
Source organism: Syrrhaptes paradoxus (assembly GCA_013400615.1). NCBI lineage: Eukaryota > Metazoa > Chordata > Aves > Pterocliformes > Pteroclidae > Syrrhaptes > Syrrhaptes paradoxus. Next base: position 40,263 of record VZTO01009357.1, on the reverse strand, counting down.
TGTCCTGTCAGTTTTGTGCAAAGGAGAAGAGACCTGGTAGTATGATTTCTGTCAGTTGTCTCCTGAAAAAGAATTACAAGCTAGATAGTTTTTAAAGGGGATTGAATGAGTAGGTGAGAGCTAAATAGAATATAATATTGTCGAAAAGCCCCAGAACATGTTTGCTTTCTTTCTAACCCTCCTTGAGAGGATCTAAGTTTTTCAACATCAGTCTGAGCTCTCCACAAATTCCACATGAGCTTGAGAGCGTTGCACTGTAGTTGATGCTGTGTAAGGAAGATGTGAATATCTTGTTTTGCAGAGCTCTTAGTCTGATCAAACCATGGGCTATCAGAAGAGCAGTCCTACTTCCCCTGACCTTGGTTGTGTGTTAGCCATCATCTTCCTTGCAGCTGTGATACAGCAACTGTATTGGTTCAGCACAAGGATCTGAGAAGACTTGAGCGGCCTTTTTGCGGCTGGCTCTCGGACCAGGGTGAAGCACTGCGTGGGTGCAGAGCTGCAAGGCTCGGTGCAGGAGAAGGGGCAGGACTGCCTGACCAGGAGAAAGGGAGAAGCAGCTGGTGGTACTGCTTCCTGCAGCACCAGCCCGTGTTTGGAACAGAGTAGGGTATTGTGACACTTCTTCATGGTTACTGTTTTAGAGTAGGAATTGTCATTTAATCCATGTGGTGTTTTGTGTGGTGTGTGTGGAACTGCACCTCTCATACCAAGAAAAGAGAATGAAGCATTTGAGAAGGGAAGGAACTTATTTCAATGCCGAGGCTAGGAAGCATTTAAATTGAGGATTTGGTGTTAACATTGTTAAGACTGAGATGAGCCATTACAGACTTCTTCAGTCTGCTCTGTCTGATGCAATGCACGCCATTGGTAGAGCAAATGCTAAAGAAGATACAGCCGTTTAAATTTTTGGCCTCTGTTTTTATGGGTGTAGTTTTAAAGAGCTTTTGCTCTGAGAGTCTCAGTTTCTAGGACAGAAAGAACAAGGAGAACATTGGGGTTTATATGCAGTTGAGTTCCAACAGGCTGCAAATTCACTGTGCGCTCTGTACTGACTAGGGGCACGTCTTTGCTGTCAATGTGAGGTAATTTGGTAGGTAAAAGATATTTTTATTTGCAAAGTGTCATTCTGTTCCAAATGTCTTGCAACATGTAACTGTATTAAACATCCAGGAACAATTCCTGTAAAGCAACTGGCACTTCTTGACTTGGCATCCTGTGGTGTCTTGTTTATGTGTTAAAAATAGATAATGTCCCTATGCAAAGGTAAAATACAAACACAGGAGTTGTCATCCCACTCTTTGTTCTCTGTTTATATGTGGTAAAAATACTGAACAAGAAAGAAACAGTCCTATACATCAGCTGTTCCTAAATTTTCAGGGCCAGGCGGTATTTATTTAGTGATTCTTAATGATTTAAATGAACTTGCAGAATAATAACTGTGTATTACCCATTTGTTGAATTAGTTCCCATCAGAGGAGTAACAGAGGTAAATGTGAGTCTATTTCTTTGAAGAGTCCTTTAGAGTGAGAGCTGGGAACTACAGGTTTGAGAAAGCCTGACTTTAGTTAAACCTTATTGATGCAAACTGTCCTGAAACTTCTAATTAGCATGGCTAAATCCAACAGTGCAGAAAAGTCACAGATGTGGTAGTTCTTTTAGGAATTCAATGAGCATAGGTGTTCTTAGTGTTATTGTCAGTGTTTCAACAAAGTCACCAAAACCTCTAATAGAAATCGAGCAGTCACAGTATAAGAACACGTACCATTTCATAAAATAATAACTAAGAGAGGAAACGAAGAGAAGAATAAAAGGAAATAACAAAACGGCAAAGTTTGGGATATTTTTGTCTAAACTGATGTAGTTGAGCTGACTGGAAAAAGGTTGGCTTTTAATTTTTCTTGATGAATTAAATGACTTGTCATAAAGTACTTTCGAAGTCACAGGGAGGATTTTGACATTGTCCTTCCTTAGCTGTCTGTGAGCTGTCAGTGTTGGAGTTTGGTAAAGTCTTGCTTTATGATTTACTTTTTTTTTTTTTTTTTTTTAAACGTATTGTCTGATTTAACACACAGTACTTTCTAAATTACTTTTGTTTGGTTTGGTAAGTTACTATGCATTTTGATTTATGGCACATTTCTAAATACTGAGAGCTTGTTACTGCATGTTTCAGGAGACTGAATGCCATGTAGACAAGTGTGTTGGCGCTGCGGCAGTTACTGTACGTTCGGGTGTAAGAATCCAGTCTGCTTCTGGATTAAGTCTATTGGGGCAAAGGCAGTCTTCCCAGATAATGTTGTAGAGCCTTGTCTCCTTATGTTGCCTTTTGTTGCCTGTGAAAACTCCTTTCCCTAACACGTGTTTCGCTTTATTTTGTACCCACTGCAGGGCTGATGACTGTAGGACAGCTTCATCAACCTTACAATCAACCTTACAATCAACCTTACAATCAACCTTACAATCAACCTTACAATCAACCTTATAATCAACCTTATCAGCAACCTTATCAGCAACCTTATCATCAACCTTATCATCAAGGCAGTTTCTTTCCTTACTCCTACATACCGACCTCAACCCAGAACCACGGCATTTTAGCGACAGAAGGATCAGATCAGACTCCAATCCCTTCCAGAATGTGTCAAGGTTCGCTTGGGTTGCTTCCAGGACATGAGGCTTCCCCAACTTTTCCAGACAACCGCGTTGCCTTTCCGGTACTCCAGAAGTTTCCAACAACGGTCGTGTGCACACTCCAGAGTGTTGCTTCTCTTGTGCCTCTTCAGCAAGCATCTCAACCGTCCACTTCCTTTCCAAAGTACAGCAGCTATGCACCTCCAATGCAGTACTCCCAAGCCTACTATCCGACAGGTATGAAAATAATTTCTACACTTGCTTTTCAGAAAGATATTTAAAAGTGATAGTTCTAAATATTTTTCTACAATGCTCTGTCGTGTATATCTCAAGTGAGAATTAGATGGAAAGTGTAAAGTCTGAAAGGAAGAGAGACCTTTAAAGCAAAAAGATTTTCTGTTTGGTATTCCTGTCTTTCCTTCAGATTTTCAGCATACCCTGGTGATTTTCCAGATAGCCTCTCCATTGAGGTTAAAGAGTGAGGGGAAAAAAAATATTTGTCTACAACTAGTTGGTGTTAGCCTGACTTTCGTATTTTCTTTTAATTAATAATTAAGAAAAACTAGGAGGATGATACTAAAGCACTGAGAACTTGTTGAAAAGTAGTTCTTGGTCTCAGGTTTTCCCAGGTTAAGTTTTTAAAGTCAAAGATCAACCAAAAGTATCGTGTAAAATGTTTCGTTCTGCTCATACTATTTTCATATCTTAATTTTTTTTCTTGCCTAGCTTCTTTATGTGGTACTTTTTTATGCACTGAAGACTAGGAAGTACAAAAATCTTGACACCTTTCTTTTGTCTAAAATGTTTCTGCTAAGATTTTCAGTCTCACTTAAGTGTTTTTGTCCTTCAGAAGAGAAGTTGAAGCAAATTGTTCATTTCCTTGCTCTTGCCTTGAATTGGAAACATCACATGATAAGTTATTTTTTGGGGGGTGGTTGTGTGTTGGGGTTTTTTGTTGTTTTTTTTTTTTCCCTAAAATTTCTGAAGCTCAGAACATAGTGACTCTTTCCTAGAACAGTCTAAGGCTCGTCTGTTATTCTTTTCCTTCTGCCTGTTCCTCTCTTGGCATCTGCACTCTCATGAAGATAGATATTCCCGTTTAGAAATCCTACATGTGGTGGCTGCTGTCTTGCTCCAAGTACACAGGGAAATCTTCATGTCTTCTGTGCATGTCTTCTGAGAACGTTTCAGAGGATAATCAGTAGTTTCCATAACATCATTTTTGTCAAGAAAGGATTCTGAGGAGCTATGTGTCTCTTGTGGACACTCTTAAATGTTCAAGAAACGGGCGACTTTTGCCGAATGCTCCTTGCCCTGTGCTGTTTACAAAGGTTACCAGGGTGGCTGGAGCCTGCATTACAAGCTGCAAACTTTTAAGTCTCGTCCCAGGAGCAGGGTGTTCTGAGAATCATGGAATGGTTTAGGTTGGAAGAGACCTTAAACTCATCGAGTTCCAACCCCCCCTGCCATGGGCAGGGACACCTCCCACTAGCCCAGGCTGCTCAAAGCCTCCTCCAGAATATTTACTTAAGGGGAGAGGTGGTCCCTACTTCATGTTTCTATCAGTTACAAAGCATGGGTTGAAATTCTTACCGAATGTTAGATGTCTGTATCTCAACTAGTCCCCTAGCCCTCACCTGTAGTCAAGGGAAGGAACTGGGTGTCTCCAGGTGCCATTCATCCAGCTTGTTCTAGAGCTTGTCTTGGGGTGGGATGTGTCCTGAAGTGCCTGTTTTGCAGCACTGACTGCAGAGGAGTGGAGGGAGACCAGCACAGATTGAGCCATGACTATGTAGATCTCTGTAACTGGATGACGCTGGTGTCTCTCAATGGAGCTACAAAAATTTAAAGAAGAAATTGGCTATGTTGTAGAGGTAAAATCTTCCGGGGCAGGAGGTGGGGGGAAGAGCATGATGAAAGCATACCAGATTGTGCAAGGTACAAAAACTAAGGTGTAATTCAAACTAAACTAGAGAAACTTAGGGAATCTGAAGCTTTTAAAAACTCCAGTGAATTCATTAGTACCTCTGAGACTGTAAGTTTGCCATTTCACTAGAGATTATTATAAAAATCTTTATTTTTCACTCTCACTTAGGACTGTCTCAGGGTTTTTACTTCTTTTCCTGTGTATCTCTTAATCTCTTTGCTATCCTTTCTTCTGTATGTTTTAAATACAGAATGCCGAAAGCTTATTTCTTCATATGTCCACATGAAAAAGTCTGCTTTCCTTCATCTTGAAAGCACAGAACAGAGATTACCTTACTTGGAAAGTGATAGTTAATCTTAAAATATGTATTTCGTAAATGAGGGGACTAAAGAATATATGTTCAATCTTATTCCTGACTCTTTTTATTTCACTTTTGAAGTCCCATTAAATTAAATCAAAGAAGAACTTTGTCAAAAGATTTCTTTTTATGTATTTTCAAACTTGTTTGTTAACTTCAGTGACAGAAGGATTTCCCTGGTTTTTCATTATGATTCTTATTGAAAGGGCAGTAAAATAAAAGATGCTCGTCTGGATCTTTTTTCCCCACTAGCGTTAGACTATCATTATTTTAAGGATTTAGTTCTGTTTGCTTTCAACTACCTGCGAAACCTTTGCCAGTGGTAGGATTGCATCGAGGAAATATAGTGATGCTTTATTATCAGAGAACATCCTAATAATGAAAAATCAGTCAGGGAGACTATGAGAGAAATGTTGGTTATTGGTGCCAGCTGACATTTCAAGCCCAATCACGCCTTTTGAATGCATCTGCAGGCTTCACTTACATGTGATAACCTTTCTGGTGAGTAGTAACTTAGGAGTAGTCACCTCATTCTGAACGATACACCCTCTGTTAAGATAAATACTTTTCTTTGTATGTAAAGCTTAAAATTCGTATCTGTGTTGCTCAAAAGGGGATGCTTCAAATAAAGAAGCAGCTGAAAACATGGTGTCTGTTCTAACACAGCATAAACAGCACCATGTTTTCCCTTGAGAAAAGCAGGCTAGTGCATTAGTAACGCACTTGTAAAACTAGTGGTAGGATTCATCTTGCCTAAGATTCATCTGAATGTATAATAGTGAGTTGTATGTGCCTGGGCTTGTCACCTAGATTACATATGTAGCCAGTGGAGAGAAACAGGCACCTCCCAGAGGTTGAGTCATTCCACCTTTCTTAGACATATGCCTTTGGAAGACAATTCATTTCTTTTTGATGAGCCGATTTCTTCATTGACTGTGCAGTCTTAACAACTGCTCGACATCTGAGTCCGTGTAGCAGTAACGTGGTTAATCCCACCTGAATGTCCGAGACAGTTCAAACAACATTGTCGTTCCCATTTTCCCTTGTTGAAGAGATGTTGGCTGTCATCCTCATTTTCATCAGTCTTTTGGTTGGTGAAGGATCGGAGCGTGCAGAGTGTTTGTATTCAGGCCCATTCCGGTGTGTTTGTCCCTCTGCGTTCCCTCATTTCCTGCACAGCTTCCAGCGCTGTTCACCCAGCTGTCTGATGAGCAACCACCTTCTCTTGGGCATAACTTTTGGACCTGATATGATAACTTCACACTGAAAGAATGGTCTTAAAGTTCTTCCTTGGTATTTCCTGTGTAGTGTGGGCTTGAGTGGAATGGAAGATGCTGGAGAATGTCAGTCGCATCCCCTTTGGCCAGCTGAGCTGACAATAACATTAATGTCTGTTGCTAAATTAAATGTAGAGATGGTACATGCATTCCTTCAATTTCAGCAGATCTTTGGAGAAATTATGGTGGCTGTTCATGCTTGAAATAGATCTGCTGCTGATCACATAGGGTTTACATTTATTTTCGGGCTTCCAGCTTTCCTGAGCTTGCATGTAGTATTGGAACCTGTCAAAAGCATGCAGTACAAATGTGTGCCCGTCCAACTGTGAGCATGGAGCTTTTTCGATGTTCTTAGATTTTATTTACATTTAGGTTCTAACTTCCAGATATATTTGGCAAGATGTATCTTTGCTAAAACCATGGCTGAGCTCAAGCATATCTGTCTGTGCCTATGCTGCTGTATTAAACTTTGCCAGGAAAAGTGCCTGAGTATCTTGATCAACTCTTTCGTTAGATTGGTATCTTGGTTAGCACTCTCCTCCAGGAGTGCTGGGCGTAGTTCAGTGGTTGGTGTGGGCTTGGGACCGTTCCCAAGAGGCTGCTTGGACGTGGCTGTTTTGACCTGGAAGAGTAAGAGATATTAACAGTATTAACAGGCTCTGCGCCAGAGAATGGATCCGGATGCATTTAACTGACTGTAGAGCTGTAACCTTCATGTCTTCAGCAAAGATTATGATTGATTTGCACTCCACTGTGAAATCATTGAGAGCCCACAAAATAATCTTGGATCAAGAAGAGGGAGTTGTATATAAGAATGTCACGTTAGTATTGTCATCCCTCCAGCTAAATTTCACTCATTTATTTTTTTGCAATTCATCTAATGTTGAGAAAACAGGATTTAGTGAATGTCTCAATGATTCTGGGATGAATCTGCTTTGGACGTAGGAATACTAGCCTTGACCAGACCAAATGTCCGTACAGCTCATCAGTTCTTCACACCGTCATGCCCGAGGAGAAGCACAGAAGCAGAGCAAGCATGGACGGATGCTTTGCCAAAATACTCCAACAGTGTAGGCTCCCAGAAGTAATAACCCATAACAGGAGCTGTATTTAATGGCCCTCAGTGGATTCCATCAACTTCTCTGTTTCTCCCAACGAATGTAGACCACAGCATCCACAATATCTGTGACAAGGGCTTCATTTCACAGCTTAACTGCGTGTTGTGCGAAGAGCCACCTCTTCTTGTCTCTTTGGACCCTACTGCATATTCATTAAATCTCCATTTGGTTGTTGTGTGAGTGTGTCTCTACCATGTCCCTCTCACTGTACTGTTCATGATTTTAAATACCTCTGTCATAGTTCCTTCGGTTGCATTTTCTCTAGATTGGAGAGTCCTGCCCCGCTTAGCTGTTCCTTCAGAGAAGTGTTCTGTGCATCGTCCCTGTCACCTTCCCTGTAACCTTTTCCAATTCTGTTATTTTCTTATTGAGATACAGAGTCCAGAAATATACACAGTGGTCAAGGTGTGAATCATGGATTTATACAACGGAATAATAATGTTCCTAGTTCATTCTCTGTGACTTTGGGGGTCTTTTTGCCAGGTGCTGAGTGTCAAGCAAGTGTCTTCCTGAAACTTTACTATAATACCAAGATCTAGTTCCCGATTATTGGTTGACAGTAAGAACGCATCATTTTCTGTGTGAAGTCAGTTTATTTTTCCAAAGTGCAGAGCTTTATGTGGTGGGTGGTGGCTTTGGGAAGTTCATAAGGTTTTTGTTTTTTGGTTTTTGGTTTTTTTTTCCATGTCTTCACAGCTGACTGCTCTTTCCTGACATGAATAACTTGGTATTGTCAGCAGGCATCACCGCACTGCTCGCTCACCCTGTTTTCAAAGTGCTTTATTCAAATAATGAACAGCATGAGCTCCAGTGCAGGTCCTTGGGGACCTCCACTGGTGACCTCACTCACCTGTGAAAAGTGACTGTTTTTTCCTGTCTTCTGTGCTGTACCTTTAAGATAATTTTTTAAATGTACAGCCTTCCCTCCTGCTGTTGTTGATCAGTTTTTGTAAGAGTTTCTGAGGATGACTTTGTTAAAAGCTTCTTGGATGTCTACATGTCACAGCAGCAAGATCACAGTTATCCATGTTTGTTTACCTACCGGAGGTCTTTCAAGAGGGCAACAGAGGGTGACTTCACTTAAACAAAAAGAAGTCTTGCTGACTCCCCCCCAGTGTCAACTAATTCTCTGTTCTCTGGGGAAGAACATTTGTGATGCAGAGTGTTCAGTCCTTTCCTTGCTCTGTGAACTGTGCTCTTCATTGATCTCCGCTTGTTCTCAGGGGTCTGGTGCTGGGTTGGCTATAGCCCTGCTGACAGCAATTCCGTTGTCATACATCAGTGTTCAGACTCCATGTATTTTGTCCTTAAGAGTGCGTGAAATTTTCCAACCATAGCTTGTAAGGCAGAAATACATCTCATTTTTTGCAGAAACCAAATCTATTTTGGGGCGGATCCATCCTGTTTGATGGAAGGGGCTGTACCTTCTTCTTAATTTACTCAGTAAATAGTCATTTATTCTGTAAGATGCCATTCATCCCCATCTCCTTAGTATTCAAATGAGATCCCTGTTCACTGTCAGTTATTGCATAACAGCCAGTGACAGAATGGGCTTTAGCTGATAATTTCTTCTGGGTATGACTAGATTAACAATGTCTTGGACAAAAGAGCTTAGAAATGTCTTCTCTCCAATTAACAGGGTAGGACAAAAGCATGTGAGTGAGGCAGGTATGTTTGTTGAATCTTGATTCAGTTTGAAGACTTGAAGTATTGTAAATGAGTCAACACCTTCGCCTTTGATAACAATGCCTGTCAGTAAATTTAATGATTATGAAATTTAATGAATTTAAAAATGGGGGTTATGTTTCCCCTTTTCCAGTCCCTGGGAACTTCACCAGACTGCCGTGACCTTTCAAATATGATGGTTAACGGCTTGGCAACTTCATGCGCCAGTTCCCGCAGGACCCGTGGATGGATCTCATTTGGTCCCATGGGCTTGTGCACCTTCAGGTTCTTTAGATGGTCTCGAACCTGATCTTCACTTACAGTGGCAGCTCTTCCTTCTCACAGTTCTTACCTTCACTTTCTGCAGCTTGGGCGGTGTGCCCAGAGCCCTTGCCGGTGAAGACCGAGGAAAAGAAGTCATCGAGCACCTCAGCCTTCTCTGTATCCCTCGTGGCCAGGTCTCCAGTTTCCTTCCAGAGAGGGCCCACATCTTCCCTAGTCTTCCTTTATCACTGATGTACTTGTAGAAGTTCTTCTTGTTCCCCTTTATGTCCCTGTCTAGATTTAATTCTGTCTGGGTTTTAGCTTTCCTAACCTGATCCCTGGCTGCTCGGACAGCCTCTTTGTATACCTCCCAGCTAACCCGTTCTTGCTTCCACTCTCTATTTTTTTTTTGTCGGAGTAAGTCCAGGAGCTCCCTGTTCATCCACAGAGGCCTCCTGGCATTCTTGCCGCCTTCCTCTGGCTGGGGATGCGCTGTTCCTGTGCTTGCAGGAGGTGGCCCTTGAATACTGACCAGCTTTCTTGGGCCCCTCTTCCCTCCAGGGCTTTGTCCCAGGACACTCTGCCAAGCAGGTCCCTGAAGAGGTCCCTCTCCTGAAGTCTGGAGTAGTGAGTTTGCTGTGCACCCTCTTTGACCCCTTAAGGATCTTGAACTCAACCATTTTGTGGTCACTGCAGCCAAGGCTTGAGCTTCATGTTACTCACCAGGCCCTCCTTGTTGGTAAGGACAAGGTCCAGCACAGCACCTCTTCTCATTGGTTCCTGTACCACCTGGAAGAGGAGGTTGTCATTCCAGGAATCCGTTCGATTGCTGGTACCCTGCTGTGTTGTCCTGCCAGCAGGTATTGGGGTGGTTGAAGTTCCCCATGAGGACCATAGTTTGTGAACGTGAAGCTGTTTCTACCTGTTTATAGAGGGCCTCATCCACTTGGTCTGCCTGGTCAGGCGGCCTGTAGCAGACCCCACTACGACATCTTCCCCTGCCTTCCCTCTAACGCTGAGCCGTGAGCTCTCTGCAGCTGCTCACCCATCCCCAGGTGCAGCTCCACGCACTCCAGTGTCTCTGACACAGAGGGCAGAGACCCCTCGCTTCTCCCCTGCCCGTCTTTCCTCAGGAGTTTATACCCGTCTGTTCCCATGCTCCATCTACAGTTGGCCTCCGTCTTGTGGCAGATTTGCTTCTTGACTGACTGCTGTTAAGACAACGTTCGTGTATCCCATGATATTTCCACAGATGCAGTTGTTCTTGCCGTTAGATCAGTCACTGCCATAGCCTATGAGCTGGCAAAACAAAAAGTTCTTCTGAGTGCAAACCATTCTTCTTATGCAACATTCTGCGTTTCAGAACCATTCAGAATCGTTCATCAGTCTAGTCTTTTACACAGTTAGTTTTGTTCTCCTTGCTCTGACTTACAGACATAGCAATTTCTTGATTAATGAGTTACTTTTGCTATAACTCTAAGAATACTGTCATTTATATTTTACTTGTAACTTTTTATTAGCATATGATCTGGACTTAATGTTTTACACTTCACCTACTATTTCACAAGCACTTTTTCCCTTCAGGTCCTTCCTTTTCTTAGAAAACAGGTTATTTGTAATATGTGTTTGTTTTTCCTTAGGATCGCTCCAGCAGGTTACAAGAAATTTCTCCTTTGTCATTGCTCTCTGGCATTGTTCTTACAGTAGCCCTTCAAAAGTTTTCTTTGGTGGTTTTGTTGGGTTTCTAAACATACTTTAGAGTTTCCAGTGAGTGAAACCCAGATTAGCATTTGTGTTTTTGGCAATATTCAGAATTATAATATGTTCACAGGTTATCTGAAAGATGTCCAGATTTCATCATAAATTGCTCAGAATTAGCTTTTGGAGTAACATAAGTCATAAATGTGTCTCCTGCTTCTTCAGAATGTTGTCCCCTAGCTCTTTCTGTGTTGTTTAGTTCCCGTGTGTGTTACTCCAAACTGCACAAAAGTTCAGCAACATCACATTGCAAAGGGCAATAGATACCGATATCAAAAAAAGATATTGGTTATCGTGGCAACTGTCTCGTGTGAAATCCCTTGTAAGTGTCAAGCATTGCAAATAAATTGATCTGATCTGTTTGCCAGCTCAGGTTATGCTTACTACTCTCTGTTATGAACATTGGGCTAGATTTGGTTTCATCAAGGATTTGTCTTTCTTTCCGAGTGACTGCAGATTTTAAAGATGATCTGTCCTGCAAATAATGTGTTTACTTTTAAATTACGTATCTCTGCATGTCACCAAAAAATAATACCTGCAGATTACTGCCTCATCTGCAAAGTTGCTTTTTCGAATAAAATCGCTGTTGAGGTTCAGTGTGTGTGTGTTTGAACATCTAGGCTCTTCCACTTTCTGTGGTATGTTGCGGTGAGAAAGTCAGGCAGCCAAATCAAAAGGTGATATTAAGATACAGAAGACTGTGGTTATGAAATTTCTCTGTCTATATCAATTTTACAATAGATATTGTTAATATATGCACACATCCTTTAGAATCAATATTTTTTAAGATGAAGAAATCAGTCTTAAAGTCACTTGGGAGACAATCATATATTTCTGGAGTTTAGTTTACTGCGTGATTATTGAAATGTTTAATCAACGCAAGCAACAGAACTCTGCATTCCAAACACACATTCGGGAAGGCTGATAACTGTGTTTGAATTCTCACAGCTGCGCCGCAGTGTTATTCAACGCCTGCCCACGTGAATCCCCTGAGTAGCTGTGCTGGTCCTGCAGCTCCCATCTACACCCACTGCAGCTTTTTACAGGTGAGTGCAGCATACTGAAATGAGGTGAAAGTGGAGGAGGCTGTATGAACGAACCGTAGGTTTATGAACTTCTGGGGTGAAGGTTGTGAATTTGCAAACTGATTTGCTTGAGAAAGTGAAAGGAATGTGGTTTACAAATATCTGTTTCAAAGAACCACTGAACATTAGGCGGGTAGTTTTGTAATTCAAGTTCGGTTTCAGGGGAGCAGCATAGTGGGTGTCCTCATCAGGGGAGGGTTTTTTTCTGTGTAAGGTTTTTGCTTGACTTCACCAGAATTTGTTTTCGTTAACAAGACTGTGTTTATCTTTCAAGAATGTTCTTGCCTGGACAAAAAGAGATTCTTTAATATTATGAAAATACTGGGAAACCACTCTGCTTTTCTGTCCCAGACAGAAATGATGAACGAGGAAAAACTAGGGTGACTTTTGGGATTGTCCCCACCTCAGAGATGTCTTTTTAAAGATAACTACAGTACTTACTATAAATGCTTTATATCATTCCGGTGGAAACTGCACCTTATTTGCACAACCTGTCTTATCAAATATCAAAAGATCTGAAGTGAAAATGCAAGGGCTTCCTTTTCTCTTACAGTATAATGCATATACTTTTTTTTTTCCTCCTAGAGGACAAGCAAAGCAAGTTATGCTTATGTGTATTGAAAAAGGGTTGACCTACCGAAGCTTGATCATCCAGTTTCCTGTCTTGCAAATATCAACCTTTGTCTTTTATTCATTTATTTTATTTTTTTTTAAATAAAAGCTTACCCAGGATGGGCAGGTTATGGCCAGGATAACATGTTGGTGTAAGGGTGTAAGTAGCCAGTGGCCAGTCAAGCCCGTGATACTCTAGTATTTGTTTTTCACACAGTGCATCTTTGTCCTCTCGCTTTCATCATGAACTGCATTTTCATCCAGGACATGAGCATCAGCCTGAGTGATGGGAAGTGACAATCGAATAATTTCTTATCTCAGAAGACTGCGATCAATGTTTGAGGTAGCAAAACGTTCCAAAGGAGTCGTCAAGGGTGGTGGTGTGGCCAGACTGAAAGATAATATAAATCCACTGTCCCAAGGGTCTGGTAAAAGCCAGTTGTTTGGAGGAGCTGGTCCACAGGCAGTGCATGGAATCAGAAGAGATTTAGGCCAGCGAGTAGTGTCTGCTTTGCTACTGCCGCTCTAACCGGGAACTCCCAGTCAAAAGCTGCTGGTGCGTCTGGGCAGAGGCTGCCGGGAGGTCGTCGTCTGTGTGAGCAGCCCAAGGGCAAGCCTCCCCTGCTGGGGTATTGATCATCAGTAACCACTTGCAGAAATCCTCAGAAGCAGTAAAATTAATCAGCTCTGACTAACTTAAGCGTTTCTAGCATTCTTCACAAAAAAATAGAACTTTTACCTTGTATCGTTCACTCGGTGTGAGCGAGTTCCACGCGCTGCTGCTGAAGGGTGGTTTGCAGGGCATTCGGGGCTGTTTGACCACACTGTGGCCTACTAGATACTCCTGGAAAGTCAAAAAAACTGCAGATGCTGGATACCGAGTGACTGGACCTGTCCAGACGACAGTGAGCCAGCACACTGGTGGTCGGCAGGCTGATGATCTGCCCTGTTTCCGCTGGCTCCAGACGGTGCTTTGTGGTCTCGGAAGGAAAAACAGGCACCGTTGGACAAGAAAGCCCAAACCTTGTGCTAGTCCTCGCTGAGCCTTACAGAGAACATCACTTTGATGAGGAGACATGAAGACAGGTAGTTTCTTGGGGCTTGGAGGCCAGCTGCTGGGCTTGTACAGCACACGCCTGACCTGCTGAAACTGTTAGGTGACCCTGACCGGAACACGGGCAGGCAGGGCCGGTAAAGGAGTGTCTGTCTGTCTGCAGTTTGCTCTCCAGGAAAAGCTGCAGAGAATAAGCACCTGGAACAGGAAGAGGAAATGGATAGTTATACCCAGACATAGTGGCTGAATAGGGTATATCTCTTGTCGCGTTTCTGAAATCAAGGTTTCGGAGATTTGCATTACGCTCTCGTTGTGATTGGTTACAAAACTGGGAGCTTAGGTACAGCTTCATGCTCTTATTCATTTGGATTCTCCTGGAATGGGCTGTGGATCAGTGTGATGAATCCTTGGATAGGAATGAATCTTAGGAGAGAAAACTGCTATCTTCTGCAACAGCAGTTCTGGCAGCTCACAGCATTAGTGCACTATTTTCCTGGTGCTTTATCAGCGGTGTGAACCAAAGCTACATATCGGATTTTAGTGATTTTTTTTTTCTTTTTTCCCCCTAAACTATCAGCCCTGCTATTTGATTGTTGCAATTAACATTGTTGTTAAGCTGTCAGTATTTCCTTGCGGAACTGAAGCAAGAGGAAACTGGAAATGGAAGAAATACATGTGGGAGAAAATCTGAACTACTTCTGAATGACTGCCCGAGCACTCAGGCCAGGTTGTTTTAGTCCTGGCAGTCCATGAAAAGGTGTGGTTGTGTACGCTGTCATAATCTTGTAAGTGAAATGCCCATCTTCCCTTTCACCACATTTGCTAATTTAGGCCATTTTTCCTCTTGAATTTAAATGACCAGCAAACTATTCAATCTTTTATCACTTTTCGTTGTTTCATTGCTGCCTCCCTCCCATCCTTGTCTGTCATATCTTCTCTAGATAAACTAAAAGGATTTAAATTGTATCTCTGTGTGGGCGCTTTCTTCTATTGGAAATGTGTACAGGATCCTTCAGTGCATCCAAGAAGATTGTATGTGTTATAATGGCTTCGAGGTGAGGTTGCCTGAGAAGAGGCAGAAGTTGTTGCGGTGTGGGTTTCTTTGTTTATGTGGTTTTTTACAGGTTTGATCTCACCCCTGAACAGTTGACTTGGTAACCCAGATCTTAAAATTCTGGCTGCTTAAGACCATAAACTAGCAATGCAACAAAAGTGAAACACCTTGTTAATATTTTTAAAAATAGAACGGAGAAAAATATTAAATGAAAGGAACTATGTTTAAACCAATATAATAGAAATATAAGGGTTGCTTGCCTTTGTTGAAAAGACTTTGCTTAACTTAAATTTCTCAAATTCCAGGTTTTATCTTCCCCTCTCTTTCCCCCCACCCTCCGTAGTTTATGGCTACATGCAGACTGGCACATCTACACAAATCTACAGTAGGACTTGACTTCATACACCCAGAGGAAGGGATCTCATCTCTTTGTGGTATTTCCTTCAGGGATTTCTGATGTTCATGCTACTGAGAGACCAATTCCTTCAGTGGCACTTGGTCTGGTATGGCTTTCCGAGTAGGTGATCCTGTGGCTTCTTGTTCTCTAATTTATTCATCTGTGGAAGTAGCTTTTTATTAACTATTGCCTCAGCTAGGAGTTCTGAAGATAATCAGACACTCAGGACTAATCCTTCATACTAGATCTCTTCCAAAATAAGATTGTATTTTAAATATACCTGTGTTTCTGTTCAGCATCGTTATGTGACTCCTATTTGTCAGAAGAAATTACCCTTCCAGTGTCCTTTAGCTCTGAGTTGTCTCTAGAAGAAATAGCAGTACACACACTGGCTCTTAAAGTGTGGGTTACATTTCGCTGGGGTAGGACTTGCTGCTTTTGAAAAAGTCTGCATTGTCTTCCTTCTCCGTTAAACATTATTTGTTTCATATGAATTTGACTCAAAGAATGATCACTGGCTTGCTGACTGTGTCCTGTCATCTTGTGATGTCATTACAGTGAAATATTTCTGTAGCGTTCAGACCTGCTCTACAGGTTCTCCAAGAAGGATTCCTGACCTGAAGATCTCTAGGGCTTTTATACAGATGGATGTGGACTTTTGAGTCGTGCATTTGTGGGGCACTGTCGTGACAGGAGCGTCCAGCTGTGAGGCAGTGACAGACAGGGCCGCTCTGCAGTATTTGTTTTCATGGGTATCTGAACTCCCGTTCATTTGGGGACTAGAGCATCCCTGGGAATCACCCCTTGTGTGGATGCGTATATGGACAATCACTTGAAGGGGGAAAGGTGTTCTTGGTAAGTAACTGAGTTCCTCAGGGTGTGTTGTCCATATGCACATTCACAGCATGCGTACCTTTTTCTCTTCCTGAGAAATCTTGTGGTTTGTGCTCTTCTTACACACAGCAGAAATTCTGGAGTTTAAGAAGAACTGAAGGCAGGTAGTGTGCTCTGTCATTTTCTATCATATGTGGCATGTGAAGGGGGTGGCTCTAGTGTACCCCTACAGGTCCCACTGACACTAGAAGTCTCTGGTTTGAATGCTTGGGGTGTACTTACACTTGCAGTGCAAAGGGTGTGCAGACAGTGCATCTGAAAGAGTACGCAGCTGCTGGTAAGGACACAGCTACCTTCCTTTCTCTCCAGGATAGACAGTGAATTAGGAGAAAGTAAGTGTGCCAAGAGTACAGTGGTTAATGAAGAACAATTTTAAGTAGTAGCCCCCTTTTTATTTTTTTTTTTTAATTAAACCTGCTGTTTTAACTGAAAATAACAGACAGTATTTCAAGCTTTTGGATAAATAAACACTTCAGTTGATTGCTCAGGTTCATTTCCGAAGCCTTACAAAACCAATACACATCCTGTCATTGTAATTTTTTGATCTAAAAGTTTGCTGTGTTTTGTTTCTTCCAGAATCCTCCAGTGCAGCCGCCTTATACAGCTGAATTTCTGCCCTCTGCCTGGCCATGTAATACATCTGAGGAAAACAAGAAGACGGAAGTAAATCTTGAAGATGTGTTTCAGATGGTTAATGAGATGCATTCATTACCCAAAGCTGAAATGGTGAAAGTGGAACCTGTGGAGAAGCGGTGTTCAGTCCAACAGTCTAACAGAGGTCAACCACTGGTTAACAGTGAGAACATTGGTACACCTTCTTCAGCTGTGGAAAGCCAGCTGGAACCTCTTAGTTCCGTAGCTCCAGACACATTATTTGTGATGGGAACAGATCAAGCAGCAACTTGTTCTCCATCACAGCCTTCTGAACTTCTTTGTGCTACCCCTACCACTGCATCTGGAGAAAGCGCTGCTGCTGCTGAAGTGGTGCAAGAATCTGTGACCACACAGGAAGCATGTGAAAAACTGAGAGAACAACCAGATCAGTGCGCAGCTCAGTCATCCGTAATGTTTGCTCAGGAAGGACCATTCAGTCCGGAGCAGGTAAGGGATAAAGGGACATAAAACAACTTTTTTTTTGAGATAAATATATTCAATAGTAATTCTAGGGTCTGGAGTGATAGTTTTTTAATATTCTTGCCTGGTTAAGAACTAAAGGCTTCTTTAATTAAGCTTTTAATGGACAGTGAAGGGCTTGCTTGGTAAAGTGTGATTTAAAAAAGTAGAGGGTGTGAAAAAGTATCCCACGTTAATGAGCATGAGAGGTGTTAGCCTGTGTTGGCCGAGTTAGGGTGCTCATTTGGATGGGAAAAATCCATAGGCCAGGTGTATTCATGGTGAGGAAGTGGAAGCTTTTTTAGGCATACTGTCTTTAATCTTCATAAAAAAAGAATTTTGAGAATTGCCACTGAAGGCAAAGTTTTGTTTAAAATTTAGATAAATGGTTAGATTGTTTCTGATAAGCAGTTATTAAGTTTCTGTTTTCTGTGGAAAGTATAATTTATTGACGTTTGAATGGTATGGAGCATCTTCATTTTGTTTATTCTTTGTGGTATCCGACAAGTTGTGACTGTACTTTGGTTTCCCTGTGCCTGCTCTGCCCTGGATAGGAACTCGTACATCCCACCTGCGGCCAGGGGCATTCTGGATGTTACTGTTACAGCAGCAAATGCATGCGCTATTCTTTTTGTTTTCAAAACAAAGTAAAAGCAAGAGATTGACTGCATCTGTTTCTGCTGGATGAGACCTGCTGTGCGTGCAGGCTCTCACAATTTCATTTCTGTGTGGTGTTGGAGCTACTGTTGTGTTGTGCTGTCAGTATCCTGATGCCTTCGGTAAAGTTTATAGCTTGGACATCCTCAGCTGGTGCAAACTTGATTGTTCTTCGTCATCTTCCTCTTGTGTTTCCTTATAGAAGGAGATGTATGTTCTGATGGAGTCCCTGCAGAGCTCAAGCCTGGGCTTGGCTCTTCTGCTCAGTGCTGTGGAGAGAAGAGCACGTCCTTGTGCTAGTGCCTGGGAGCTGGCAGTGCTCCTTACCCAGTGTCTGCTCCTTATCTGAAGTGCTGACCACGCGTTAAACGGGGACACTTGTGACAGCTTCTGAAGTGTGTTTTTTGAAGTATTATTTCTCCATTGTTGAAGGCCTTTGGAGTTTGTGGTACAAACTCCCTTGTTAAGAACTGAGGGATTAAGTGTGTGAACCCTGGAGTTGCTGGGGGTTGGGGTGCTTTGGTTTTGAGTCCTTGTTACTTGTGTCATTGGTGAGAATCCTGATGTTGGTCTGTTTCTCTGGATGTTAACTGGTTAAATAACTGGGGCTTATTCTGTGTTGGTGAGGAATTCAGGGACTATTAGGCCTTTTGTTTAACAGATTCCCTCTTTTTGTTAGAAATATTCTTTCTCTTACAAGTCTCCTCTCCCCAAAGAGGTAAGGTTAACTTCACCCCCCAGCTGCCTCTTGTCTAGTGACTTTCCAGGGCCTGGGATCACGGCAGGTGCAGAACTCCTTGGAGATGGCTTCTGTGCTTGTTCTCCCATCAAGCGCCTACATAGTTCACTTCCTTCCTTATCCCCGAGTCTGGAAGCCTTCTGAGGCTCTCGGTAGCTGTCAGTGGCATGTAATTCAGAGCAAGCTTATGACAGAGTACTGGCTGTGCACAGAGGACAGTTTTATTCCTCTGTGTGGCAGCTTAGGAGGAGCAAATTCCTCCACTGTTAATAGAAGAACATCCAAACAGCTCTGCCGGGTCAGATCAAAGGCCCAGTGTCAGGTCTCAGGACAATAGCCGAAATCTGGTAGGAAGGGAAGAGCAAGAACAAGGCATGCAAATAGAACAGGGCGTTCCTTCTTGTGCTTTCCAACTACTTTCAACTTTAGGACTTGGAATGATGCCATGTACTTAATCTTAGGCTTCTCTTATGTGGACTGAAGTCAGTCCTTGAAACCACCTTCATTTTGGCATCCAGTGTTCTTTGACCAAACAGGTACTTTGCTCACAATCTCTTGCACAAAGAGCTTCCCTTTGTTCCTCTTGAGCATGGCTGTTACGAGCTGCACCTGATGCTTCCTGGTTCCTGTCTGCAGGAGTCATTCAGCTGTCATCCCTGGCCGCTTACTGCATGTCACTTGTCATTTTACAGCTCTCCTATCAGCCTCCTCAGCAGTTTTTTTTCCCAACCATACAGCAGTCCTGCTGTAGTTTCCTCTCCATGGCAGCTGCTCCGCACCTCTGGGTATCTTTCTGTTTGTTCTCAACTTGTTCCATTCCTGTTATGTCCTTTTTTGAAATGAAGAGAGCATCGAAGTTGTGGGAAAACATCCATCCTTACAGTGGCACGAAGATGTTTGCTCTTTTGTTCTCTCTTTCACAGTATTTTTCCTAGCATTTACTTGCTCTTGTGACAGTTATTGAGCCTTGAACTGTTGTCCTCACAGAGCTAAGAGTTTCTTAGAAACCTGCTTTATTCTGCTTTATTTTGACTTCCTAAAAGGTAGCATGTTAAAGAGCAATTTGTACATTCAGTAGTTCAGATCCAGCATTGTCATCTTAGCCTCAGTGAATTCCTGTCCTAGACTTTTACAGATTTTGGCCTTTAATTGGCATATTTTATTCCATTCCTACTAATAAGATATTTTATTTTCTTCTTAAAGTGGAAGTACAATATTTCTGTAATGCTTGATCAAGAGGAATTTGCCTCCTGTTCTGTTCATTCTCCTTGGCAGTGTACCTGTGCGGAGGTTGAAACTCCTGCTTGCTTTGGTGAAGGTTAATCCAGCAAACCCCATGTGTGTGAGTTGTTAGTTTTAGTACCTTAGCTTCTCCTTCGTTCCAGCTGGGTATAGGTATAGTCCAGTCGCTGTCTTGTAAATGGTGTAACCAGTGTGATGGATCAGATTTGGCATTTTCCAATAATTGAAGTGAAAAGGTAAAGCTCTCACATCCGCCAGCTTTGGTAGCTTTGTTTGATCCTCCGCCAAACAACGTCTGGGACTCTGAAGCTGCAGGAGTACTGGGCCTGAGCAAAGAGTCTGTCCACAGATGGTGTAAATCCACGGTCAGAAGCATGTTCTCTTAAAGAACCAAACAATTTAAAAAAGAGATAAGTTGGGAACCAGATTTGTGTGGTCTAGGCTGATGCTATTAGGATCAAAATCTCATTATTGCCTTTTTTAGATTAGATTAAGAAAGAGCTGGTGGGTAAGATCCAATAAACACAGGGGTAAAAAGGAATCTGAAAGGCGTGTTGTGCAGCATCTTAGCTCCTCGGTTTCCACACACAGAGCTGTAAGGCTTGAACTGGACACAGGGTTGCAAGTACAGGTTACCAGTGAGCAGAGAATTCAATTCCCTGCGTTTGCTGGCCACAGCCATCCCCATGCCTTACTGGGCACTGCAGCATCCCCAGGTCCCTTGCAGAAGAACTGCTGCTCAGAGTTTCTAGACTTCTCTCAGCCTGTAGGCTAGTAATAATTTCTTAATAATGATTTTCCCAAAATGCATTTGTTTTTTGGTTATCAAACAATGCAGTTTCATTTCTACATCCCCTGTCCAATATTGCTGTTCGGTTCATAGTGTATCTTTTTTTTCTCTTTTTTTTAAATAATGAAATTTGTAGAATTGTTTCTAGAACAGTTGTTGGAGAGGTTTAGATTGTCACTCATGAAATTTGGATTCCAGACAGTGAAGGTAGTGAACGAGAGTCCTCCTTCTTTCTCTTTGGAAAGAGTTGTGGTTCAAATGTTGGGCAAAAGGCATCGCTAGCCAAGCGGTTTTCACGTGGCCGTGTGGCTAGCACTGATGCAATGCACGCAGACAGCACGTTTCAAAGAACAGGCACTGCAGTAACATGGGCATCTAGCAAGTGCAGAAGGCTTGTTGGGGGAAGCAGCGCTCCCTGGGTTATTCAGTTACTGTATTCCCAGCGTTTTTTTGAATATTATTATACAACTTTGTCAAAGAATTTGTATATTTCTATTAATATGCAGACACACTGCCTTTTATATATTTAATGTTGAGAGTGACAGACTCAAGGTGAAGACAGTGATTTTTGGGGTTACTAGTATCTCACTGCCAAGTGTGATGACCCTTTGTCTTCTGTAAACTCACACATACCTGTTTCCAAAAGCTTTGTTTTCCTTAATAGAAGGAAATGTTGCAGGCTCTGATCAGTCCTTTTTTTTTTTTTTTTTACCCTACAGATTTTTACAGAGCAGTTCAGTAAATGGTTGTCTGCAAAATACATATAGAGCAGCAGCAGAGGGCTCCAAAAAGCAAGCAACACGTTCTAATTTAATGTCTTAACAATTGGCTGGGGTGGGGTGAGACTTCCAACCAGAAATGTGCGGCTCACGTGTCTGGTTTTGCATCACACAGCTCTGTCAGGTTGTTTGAGCTACATCTGTCGTTACTAATACACGTGTTGGTGACAATGAGCACACCTGGGTTTCTTCTGGCTTATTTCTTACAGCGAGTTAGATAACTGAGGGCAGAGCTTGGTCTGTGAGGACATGTACCCGAATTTTGTGTATTCCAGTTTCTAATTTCATGTTTTGCTTAATAGGACATGTTGTAAGAGCTCGGGTTTCAGCTTGGCAATGTTAATTCTGAGTTAAAAACACTTGTTATGGAAACCCTCTGGGCAGTGTTCAACACTTGCTAGATGTCCTTTTGGAGGAGAGAGGAAAAGTTATTATCCCTAAAGTGATTACAAGAAAAGATGGAGTGATCTTTGGGTTTATTTCCTTTTTTTTTTTTTTTTTAAGGAGAATACTGTTGTTGAATGTGAATACAGTACATCAGAGGAAGAAGAGCCACAATTCACTTCAGGAACTGAGCCTGTAAACAAATCTGTAGAAGAGACAGATTCATCTGTGAAACGTAAATGCAGGAAAAGAAGATTCAGTTTGCCCAGCAGCAGTTCCTCTGGTAAGAAGAAATTCCACATTTTGGTTTAGAGATGACCGAGACAGCTACTCTGAAACAAACTTACAGAAAGGGGAGGTGGGAATAGTTTAGTTACTGCCTGCAGCGTGAGTACTTGATCGTTCCTTCGGTGAAAATATCATACTTGTACAACATCTTAGTGTACCTACTAACACATTTCTACAGATATGCCCGCACTAATTACTCTTAGGTGGAAAAGGGCATAAGTTATAGCAGTAAATAAAACCTGAAGTTCTGGGAGTTGTGTCAGAAACCTGGATGTCACAGTGTTGGTATGAAGATATATTTTCTGGATATATTTTCCTCCTCTGCTATGGAGGAAACACTGAGTAGTGAGGTGGCTGTTGAAGTAACAGGGAAGAAAGCCACCAAACTGATGAAGTTAGTGTGAAAGTCCAACCTTTTTGTCTCAGATCACTGAATAGATTTTGTACCAGTCTGCTGATATGTATGCTCAATACGTGAGAAAACCAAGCAGCAGAATGTCTGAGGCCAGACAATTCACAAATCTAGCAACTAAAGGAAAAGCCAGAATGTCCACAGATCAGAGAGACATAAGAGGACACTTCGGATCCATCCTAGAGGAAGGGTTGGTGCAGCCTGCAAGTCTCACAAGAAGCTATTTCCCTCTCAGCTGTTCATCAAAGAGCTGATGATGGAGTTTGAAGAACTGTTGCCCACTTCCAAGAGTAGTTTCTAGATTCCAGATAATGATGCTAGTTAATAATGAAGCTCATAACACCTGTCAGTTTCAAGCATTTAAGTAAGGAGTAAAGTCTTTTTGTCAGGAAGCTGAGAAAAAAGATAGATGCCACCTTGCAAGAAGGCAGGCTTTTGTTTAAATTGCGGAATAGAGAGTTCTTGTTCAATTCCTTCCACGGGTAATTAGCAAACGTGTCAGCTTTCCTATCTACAGCAAAACACTTGCTTACTATGCCAGTTGTAAAGTTACGTACAGGAAGAGTTTGGAAAGTGTTTCCATGGGATTGTTCCACAGAGATGAAAAACTGTTACGCTAATGCTAATTAGCAATAATTAGCATAGAGGTTACCCTCTGGGAAATGTGATCGTCCCCCAGCTCTGCGTTTCCACTTGGTGTACGTGTGAAGTGCAGAGACAGACAGCACACCTCAGCCAGGCCTGACCAGGCTCAGGTTGGCCCAGAATAAACTGGGCACACAATACAAGGCTCGACACCGGCACAGCCCATCTCCTGCGTTCCAGCTGCAACCCTGAAGCAGACAGGTTTCGATATCAGCTGACTTGTGTTGCTCTGACTGCATGTTGGTCTGTCAGTACCTCCTTTCCTCTGTCTTTGGAAACAACTTTGCCCTTAATCTTTCTGTGCTAAAATATTGCATCATGAAGATTTCCAGGTGTTTCTTCACAATTTATAATCTGAAAGTGATTGAGTCCAGTCCGCTGCCTTTGGGCCCCCGTTTGCCAGTTGTCGGAGCCCACGCTTGGGTACGTGTCCTGCTATAGAGAAGGCTCCGTCTGTTTCAGTAGGCTCTGACATGATTCGCTTACGTGGGGTTATGTGGTGACACCAAGTTCTAGATACCACACAACATGTGGTACTACAGGCCACTGCGGTGAAGATGGAAGGAAAAGTCACTTCTGTAACTGGGAGCAGCTCTGGGCCAAAAACAAGGGAATGGTCTGTACGAACGAGCCAAGAATCAAACCCTCCCTTGTGGAGAAGGTGTTACTTCCCTTTGAAGAACTAGAGCAGATTTCTTTGCCTTTTTGCAGCTATGTATGCTCAATACGTGAGGCTTCCTTTGATTTTTTTTTTTGCTACAAGAACACGAAAATGCCATCCCTGGGGTTTCCCTCCATAGCTGACAGCCCATCTCTGCAGCAGCACAAATTGATGGAAGCGGTTTTCTGTTTTCTTCAAATGAAAAGCAATATCAATTTTTTCCGCTAATTCTAGTGTACCAGTTTTAAGAACGTCCTGCCAACCAGGGTCAGGATGAAAGGTCTCTAGTCTGTTGTCCTGTCTCCAACAGGATCTTTGACATTTTTGTACTATTAAGTAGAAAGGCCTCAGCAAACTTCAATTCATTTTTCTAGTCACTTTTTGAAGCCATGCAAACATTTAGCATGCACTGTGGTTTTTGTGAGTGAGTGTCATTAATACAGGTTAATTACACAGTGAAAGGAAGAACCCTCCTCTTTGTTTGCTTCGAATGCAAGTGTTTGCTTTAACCTTTCTGCTCCTCATGCACTAACTGTCTTTGTATCTGACAGTTTGGCAGAGGGACCCTGCTTTCTTTGGTAGCAGCAGGAGGAAGCTATTTGTGAGTCCTTCCAGAGTCAGAGGGTGCAGGACTTGATTCAGCACTAAGATACATCATTGCACATGAGTACAGGGTGTGCCACCTGTTCCTTTCCCACTCTTTTTCTTGAGAGACAGTGGCCATGGCTCTCTAGTTCCTGGTGTGTTTGTCACACAGAGGAGTGAGGGGTAGTTCACCTTTCAGGAGCTGCTTTTCTTCCAGCTCCAGGCACTTTCTTAGGACATAGATTTGAAGGTGCTGATGTTGTATTTTCTTTCTCTACTACTTTATAGTTGAGCTCATCTATAAAATGGGATTTTTTGAATCAATCTGTCTGCTTATGTTGGCAGCATCCAAACTTGCAACTGGAGTCCTTTTGGACTTCACCAGTAATTGATAGGAACCCTGTGAATTCTTCCCGTGTCCTTCCCCATCTCCTCTGCGTTGTACTAGGTGCACTCAGCCAGGGAATGCAGCAGTGCTGGACCTCACAGCGGTGGTTTGTGCTTCCTCTTCAAAAAGAGGAACACATAAGAAGGAACAGATTCCGATTGGAGAAATTCTTGTTTGCAGCCCTTCTTTCTGGAAATGGGGATCTTGGAGTGGAGCAGGTGGAATTTGTTACTTTGGATTTAAGCATTTAAGATGATAGTGATACATTAAGGAAAAAGCTTGCTTTCTCAATGGCTGGCCGTATTTTTTGTGTGTTGTCTAAAACTTCAAATAAACTGGCTCCTTCCTTTGATTTTTTTTTTTTTTTTGCTACAAGAACACAGACATAATGCTGAGACACTGCTGACTCATAGGAGTCCATCATTATCATGCTGCAAGGTGCCCTAGACATTTGCCACCCGTTCCTGTGCCACTACAGTTGTGTCACTGCGCTTTCCCCCTCATTCCCTGCCAGGTGAATAGATTTATAGGTGCAGTCGCTAAGGACAATTCTGCATTCAGGCAAGATCTCCCGTGCTACCATATGTTCACTTGAACTACTTCCTATACCTTCCAGAAAAAAAATGACATCATTTAGTTCATTAGTGTTCCTAATAGGTCACAGTGAGGTCTCTACAAAGGTGTTAAGAGTTGATTGGGGACAGGCCTGGCCCTGAGCTCCTCAGCATCTTCTGCCTGAAGCCCAAAGTGAAGTTGCTCTCAGGAATTTGGACTGCAGCTTCTTGCTCCAGCTCACTTGCCTTCATTATATATTCAGTGAAGGACTTTCCAGTTACCTGTCCTGGCAGTTTGCTATTTTGGGTGAGTGGATGTTAAACCCCGTCTCCAACTTGTACATCAGTCAGAGCTGCCTTGTCACCAGCCCCCTCATTTCTCCATCCCTGTGCATTTCCAGGATTTGTTCCCAAGAGGCTGCTTTGTTGGGAGGAGAATGTCAGAAGCGCAGAACTGGTGCCTATTGGGCCGGAACTTTGTAGTGTAGAAAAAGAACAAGGGCTGGAGTATTTTTCCTAAGATGGGAATGTGTCTGCTTAGAGATTAAAGTTCCCGTTGGTGACGTTTGCTGTGGTAGGGCTGTTGTGACTTTATCAGGGTACTTGCTCACTTTCTTGACCTGCAAGATCTGGCTATACGTTAGAAGCATCTCTGGTTTGCTGTGGATCAAGGTAATTTTCAAAAGAGTCTTTTGTTTATCCTGTCTGGGACACCACAAGTTTTCTTGACACCAGCTCCAGCGTTCTTTGAGGCCGTTGTGCCTTTTGTGGATAAATGACGGTATATATCCCGAGCAGAATGTGCGTTTCTGCAGATCTGCCAGGGCTTTGTAGTAATTAACAATTTGGCAATTGGTATCCGTGGAGGTGAGCGTACATATAAAGAACATATCTTGAAGAACGGGAGGACTTTTCTTATAATTTGTTTTGTTGTTGGTTTATATTTAAAGTTTTGGATGACCAGAATCATTCCTGTTCTTTAAACAGGAGGCCTCATGCTCTGAAGTTCTGGGCTGCCCTTCAGGCCACCTGTTCTCGTCCCCAATAGAAGTACAATTGCTGTGTACAAGTGAAAAGTAGACAAGGACAGATACTTACTCAGTATTCCCTTTTCTTCCAGATCTCCCCGCTGCTGGTGAAAGCAGGCATACTTTGCCAGGGAAGAAACAAGAGAGTGCGAAGAGGGTGAGAAGGGTGTGAAAATGTTCAGCAGCTGCCAGCTGGGTTCCCGTGTCATCTCCAGCGGCACACAACACACCCTTTGGATCAACTCTGTGTTTTGTTTTGTTTGGTTCTGGTTTTTTTAAAATCCTCTGGTTTTTTGCTTTCATTTTATCTTTGTAGGGTATTAGTCACTCCATTTTTTACACCTCTTCTGTTATATTTTCTGCCTGTCAAGTTATAAAGCATCTAGTGGTTAGAGTATTTAATATGAAGGAATTACTTAGCTGCTCGTACACTTTAGATATGGGAAGTCTGAAATGTTTGTAAACAGGAAACCTTGAAAACTTTCTCTAAACTTTCTTACTGGGAAGCCAGTGGTTTTTAGTGCTGTATTTGAAATCTTATTGAACATTGTTTGAGACTACAGTATACTCAGCAGAGAGAGTGTTTGGTGCTCTCGCTGTCTTTGCTCGAAGTCATACTGGGGCCCTTTACTGGGAATTGCATATGAAACAAAAGCATAGGAAAGTCACAAGATTCTAGGTCTGAATGGGTCAGGGATTTCAGGAGAGCAGCTATAGGAAAGATGAGCTAATTTTCTGAGTGATTAACCGGGAAATGCTCTTCCTTCCTAAAGCAGTGCTCTGTTCCAGCAGCAACTGTGCCCTCTCTGGTGGGTGTCTGTTACATATGACAGCCGCTCATCTTTTACATTAACAGGGAATTCTTCTGTTTTCATAGTTTCATTTTGCCTCTAATGGTATCTATAATGATAAGTTGTTATTTTATTGCTTTTTTAAAAATATGTCTTCAAACTATTTTTCTAAGTTTTAAAATGTATTTATATTGATAGCAGGTTTTAAGTAAGTTTTAGCAATGTGTTTATATTTATATTAAAATACTGTTTGAAGGATAAAGGGACACATTCTGTATCTGTGTTGTTAGGAAAATATATGTGGAAGAGCACTTAGAACATACATTTAATTGCTTCATGCATGGTCATACTGCTTTTATAGTTAATTAGAGCCAGCCCTGAGCAAAGTGCACAAGAAGGGGGCAGAGAGATGTATCAGGACCACCTCAGCTATACCCCCGCTGTGGTCAGGGTGTCCTCAGTGCACGCTTAGCGCTGGGACGAACCGAGGCGAAACCTTGAATTATTCACGAACAGTCCGAACTAGACAAATGCAATCTGAGGATGCTTTTAGGCAGGGTGAGTGGGAGTGTCACCGTCCTGACCGTCCTTGGATGTGTTATTGTTGATGTTACCGTTGTGTGGTGCCATTCTAGCGGAGGGAACAGGGAACCCCTGAGGTTCTGGTCCTCCCTAGTGAAACACTGTGGAAAAAATGAACGAGAGGATTCAGGTAGCTAAAAGGAAAAGATGTTTGAGAATGTTGTTGCAGCTTTGCCCCCTGAGTTTGGTCTTGTGCTCCCCAGCTGACCTGGCTTGAGAGGGTTCAGTAACATGCTGTGGAAGTAGCGAAGGTCTGTGTGTCCTGTGGTGGCTTGTGCCACTGACAGTACCGGGATCTGAGAGCATCGGCCCAGCCTTCCTGGTGTGAAAAGCTGGAGATCAGGGGAATTCACTATGACCAAACTGGCGCTGCTTCCTCTTTCATTCAAATAAAATACAAAGGGAACTTCTCAGCTTACCTTTCTTGCTCCTGTTTACCACCCAAAGATTGGATGCTTTCAGAGATGTAAGTTGGGGAGTCTTAGTGTCTTAATGCTATTTCTAAAGACAAGTGATGAAATATTAGTATTAGAATTTTTTATATGCTGATTTTTAAAAGGTTATGGAGCTGGATCTCCAGCATTACAGCACTTTCAGAATACGGCTGCATGCACACTCTATTTATTCTTAACCAATTTACCGACATACTGTGAGAGAGACAGGAGAAAGACATTCACCGCTTTAGGAAACCAGTGTAATATTGCACAAGGCCTCGCACGTCTTGGGCGATTGAACGGCTCGCATTTCAGAACCCTAATGGGGAGGTAGTTCAGTCAGTCAACAGTAACTAACTTCTGTAACAAGACATTTTTAACTGTATTCTTGTTAACGGGACCAGAGTGGGATTCGATTTCCCTTGAGGATGTTCTTTTATACCCCCATGGTTGCAGTAATCTGCAATAAATTAAATTTCTAAACTGAAATGGGTGTTGTGCTTTATTTTCTCTGTGTTTTAAATTACAAATAATAGAGTATTATCGTTTAAAAAAATGCTTCCTGTTCCAGTAGTTCTTGTTGACAGTTTTATCAACAAAGAACCATTACCACACAGACAAGTTTTTGTAAAAAACTAGACCAAGTCTTTGTTTGCATCATTTATTAATTTCTGTGGAGTTACTCCAGGGATTGTACGGGTAACGAAACCCACTCATCAATCTGTTTGCTTTCCTGAACGTGCTTTTCCACGAGCACCAGGAGTGCCCATGAATGCCCCCGGTGCGCCCGGCCGGACCGCCTGCTTTCTGCGCAGGGTGCTTTGCTTCTGCACTGAGTTCCCAGTGCCCCCTGGCAGCGCCGCTCCATCCCATCCCCGTGCCCAGATTTCCAGTTCCAGCCTCGCTGGGAGGTTCCGGGTCTGACCTCCAGGATTATTCCCCTCTCGGTGATGTCCGATACCCGCGGTGCAGTTCCCGGCCTCTGGCACCAGCGGCTCGCAGAGGGGAGCGGAACCTGAACCCGGGGACCGGCAGCACCCACCCGCCCGGGCTCGGAGCTCCGGGACCCGCGGCCGCCCCCCCCGGGACCAGCTCTGTCCCC
>VZTO01009357.1:0-10807 GCA_013400615.1 Syrrhaptes paradoxus | reverse complement strand
AGGGGGAGCCCGCGGCCGGGGGGCGGCGGCTCCGGCGGCTCCACCCTCACTTTGTGTCAGCAGGTAGAGCGGCGGCCGGCCCGGGGGAGGACGCGGCCAGCCCAGCCTGCCTTCGCCGGGGCACCCGCGGCAGGACCGCCTGATAAGTTTGATTTTATTGGACTCGTTTGGGGCAGAAAAGCCTTTTCCCGGGGCTGTCCGGAGGGATCCGCCGAGCCGGGCACGGGCGGGCAGGCGGCCGGGCTGCGCTGCCGGGGCGCTGCTCGTGCTCCAGGTTTGATTTCGCTTCGTGCTTGTTGCGTTTAGAGCCGAGAATTACATTTTCTATACCGAGAGGAGAAACTTTGGGCTTTTAAAGGAGTTTTTTTGGGTTCTCGCTCAGGTCTGTAGATTACATGCGGACACTTCACTTTCAGCCATGCCTGCCCCGGGAGCTTTCTGGCTGCAGTAATTTTCTCCCTTTGATCTTGCTGGATTCTCTTTCGGGCTGCGGAGTTCTACTCGCACCTACCTGCCTGCTGCATGTGTGCAAGCCAGGCTTTTTTCTCTTTTTTAAACTATTTTTTTATTATAAATACCAAACTTCTTTTTTTCTTTTTTTTTCTTTTTTTTTTTTTAAAGAGCAAAACCAAACATCAGCAGACCCACGCAGTTTTCCTAAGCTACTGGAAATAACTTTTCCCTAGGATTTACAGCAACATTTCCACCCGTCCCGGCCCCTGCGGACTCCAGCAAGCACACTGCCTAACAGGTTTGCAGATCTTTTTTCTTTTTTTTTTTAAAAGTGCTTTTTCTCTTCGTAGCAGCGTGATCGCTGTAACTTTGGTTTTAGCTGAAAATATCTTCTATCTAAATTCTCCCAGCTATGAAGACTCCTGGGTATGTCTTACCTGACCTGTGGGCAGACCATGGAACTTTATATTTTATGTTGTGGGGCCTTTAGTCAGGATCTTCTGAATGTGTGCTTGGAAGTGGTCATACCGGAACTCAGGCGTGCACAGAAATAGTGCGAGAGAAACCAGATATGCAGTAACTTTTTTGCTTGATACCTGTTTGGCTTGGGATCTAAACTTTTGAAGTGTTTTAGGGCCTTTTTATTTCCTGGGAACTTGAAACTATGAAGAGAAGCACTGTGCTTTTTTAATTGACCTGGAGAACTGCACCTGGGATCAGACTCTGAATGTGGATTCTTAGGAGAAAACTAAAATCGATCTCCAGGCTTGAATGAAGCAATTTTGGCACAGGAAGGATGGACAGGATCGACTCGATTTGGAAGAGAACGGTACAGAAACAAACTTTCTTTTCACCATAAATACAAGAAGTACCTCCTGCATGATTCCTGAGGATACCGATAACTGCAGATAACATTCAAGGTGAAGAGCTTCAGCTTGTGTTGTGGGAAATGCTGGCGAGAGGGTGAGGTGTCACGCAAGGGTACTTGAGATGGATGTTTGGAACCTGTGGATCTTCCTCACTCTCGGGCAGGAGACACGAGGACACCAGCTCCGTGGGGAGATCTCGGTGGCACTGACACGTTCCCAACGCTCCCTGGTGTTCCCGTCTCTCTGAACTGATTTCTTGCTTGCAACCTGTTTCACTGATCTTTCCGGATTTATCTGCTGGAGGAGGGACTTGGAATTTAGGGGTATTTTTTTGTTTGTTTGTTTAAAATATGGCTTTGAGCTCCCAGCAGCCTTTGGGCACGTGGCACCAAGGAAGAGAAACGATGATGGCGAGAAGCGGAGAAATTGGCCGGTAAGCAGTGCTGGCAGTGCCTGCGCCCCTCTCTCCTCCTCCTCCCGCCTCCCCGTCCCTGGGGCCGCACTCTCGGAAACCTGACAAGCTTTGCCGACGGCTGGAGCCCGCCGCAGGGTGAGGACGTTCCCGAGCGGTATGTGTGGCCGGAGCCCGCTGCTGCAGCTGGGAGCATGAGTGCTGGCCCCCCGCTGCAGCTGGCTGTCCTCTGGCCCTGGCTGCTCATGGCGACCCTGCACGCAGGACTCGGCCAGAAAGGGCTGGTGCTGGCCGTGGCGGTGGAGTCGGAGAGGTCGGCAGCGCAGAAAGCCATCATCAGGGTGATCCCCCTGAAAGTGGAGCCCATCATCCTGGAAGGGGAGTTTGCGAACGTTGCTGAGGTGACTCCAGCGGAAGGAAAACTGCTGCAGGTAAGAGCAGCTTCATTTCATCCGGCTCCATCTGCCTCACCTCGCCACTCCTGTGCTTCCCCCTCTTCTCTCCTTGCTGCTTTAGCTCCCCGCGCAACACGTTTGAGTTTATTTCCTGACCTAAATAATTTCATTATTGGTAAGCGAGGCAACGAGGCGTTTTTTACGTGAGCTGTCCACCTGCGTGTTTTGTTCCTTTGTGTTCCTGCTCCCGAGCTCTGGGCGCTGTTGGGAAGCAGAAGGGCTTGTGCGAACGGTTGGTTCTTCGCTTGGTTGTGATCCGTAGCTGCGTTAATGCTGAATTTTGGATGTGGTCGGTTGATCCCGGGAAGATGATGGCCTATCTTAATTGATGTTGTAAAGCTGAGTGTGTCGAGTCACATGTTGCGACGCTAAACATCTGAGAGAAAGAATATTGGTTTGGTTTTGGTTTTTTTTCTGTGAAGTCCAGAAGGTTTTCTCCACACTTCTGCTGCGAGCTGGTGTTCTGTTCCCAGGCGTTGCCCACCGCAGTTACTGACCCTGCTGGTTGTTGTCTTGGCTGAAAGCTGAATTTTACCCGTCCTGGGGTGTCACCGCCGTGTCTTTTTAGAAGTGAAATTAATGCTGGTTTCTGCCTTTTCCTGAACATCTCGCCGTGAGATGGAGATGCTGTGGAGAAGCGCAGCCGAGCTGCTCAGCAAGCAGACGCATCTCCTGCACGGGCTGAGCTTTGAGCTCAGTTTCTGGAGGCCTGGTGTGTCCTCTCTCATTTCTGCTGGTAATTTGCTTGGCACTCATGTGCTTTATTCTCGAAAACAAACCAAAAAAAAAAGACAAAATAGCCTGCATTAATATTAAATCCTAATTTTTGCGCGGCTTTTTCCAGTCTTGACTTTCCAAATGTAAGTATGTTGTAATCTTAATTAAATTTATAGCTTGGAAATTTAAATTAAAGTAATAAATTTTGTAGAGCCTTATAAGAAAGGAAAGGCAGTTGAGCCAGCTTTGGAACACGGTCACCTGTCTGAAACCGAAAATGGGCAATTGGTGACGCTTCCAAGGCCTGTTTTCCACGCCTTTTGAACTACTCGGAACGAAAGCTGTGCCATAAAGTTGTATTACCAGGCTGAAAAAAATAAATATCTTAGACAAATGTACTCAAGGTCCTGTTCTGTCGTGAGGCAATGTCCAGGAAAGTCAATATTTATTCCTTACAAAAACGACAGTGGTGTTGCAACTGAGCACAAAGTGTAAGAGCGCGGGGCTGCCCCGGGCGGGCGGTGATGGCCCCGGCTGGGCGATGGGTGGATGGATTTAACCCAACGCAACGGCGCAAAGTGGGAGTTCTGCGTCGCCTGCCGTCCAGCAGCACAAATGAGGTGTTTTGGGCACCAAGCTGTGAACAGCGTTGGGTTTCCAAATGGACCTAACCCCTTACAAACCCTCCTCGGAACGCAGAGGGCTGGGAAGCGCTGATCTAATCCGTTGGGTTTGTGTACGCTGCCCTGCGCTGTGCGTGGCTCCAGGCCTTGGTTCTGCCCCTGGGAGTGGGCAGGTGATGGTTCCTGTTCCCTATCCCACCGAACGCAGCGTGGGGAATCGTCCGGGTGGGGTTTGCAGCGGCAGGGCTGGGTTTGGGGGTCAGTGCCTGCTGCAGCGGGGTGCTGCCCGCGCCAGGCGCCGTGCTCTGCGGGAGCTCCAGCGCGTCGTGCCTCTCGCGTGGTGCGGTGTCTGGTTCTGCCTCTGCGGATCAAACTGGGAATGTAAAATGGTGTTTTAGATTGTTTGGGTCCTGCAGTGGGTTCCTGCCTCTGGGAAATGGCACCGTGTTAGGTACTAAATAAGTAAGAAATTAATGGGAGGAACTATTTTTAGTTTGCGTGTAGATGGTTGGGTATTAAATACAGCTGAGTTAGGCGTTATTGGGACATCTCCTTGGACATGGGGCTGTCAGCATCCCAGTCTTCCAAAAACATCAGGTCAGGTGGTTAACTTTGGTGTTATTGGAACTCTGTTTAAATAAAACATCAACCTCTCCACATGCACTTTCACAACAGTGCAATGTAGGTAAGTAACACGGTTATCTTCACAGTTAACGCGTTGAGTAGTCTAGTTTTTACACCATTTTTGGTTAGGTCCGTGGCTAAGCCAGCCCCTGTACGATGCAGCCAGCCCTCGTGCCCATTGCGGGACAGAGCAACCTGCAGAGCCAAGCCTGGACAAGAGGGGTGGATGGCCTGGTCCCGTTCCCAAAGCAATGCTCTGTTAGGTCAGTGGTATAATAAGGTTGCTCAAGGATAAGTGGAGCAGAATTAGCCCTGTGTTCAAGTAAAGTGCCCTTCAACTTATAATTATCTTCCCAGTGTTCTGGTCAATATGCTTTTAGAAACGCATTCTTAATTTAATACAGAAAATCCAGCACGTAAGGGATGGAGCCTCACCAAACGGGCTTCTACCAACACGTTTTATGGGTTTCATTTCTCCCTGCCGTGTTCTCTAGGATCATCTCCGGAAACAGACTTTGATCACAGTGTGTTACCTTCTTAGAAGCTAACTTCAGAAAATATCTTCTTTCCTATAATAACATAACCCCCGTGTCCAGTTCCTCCTCACACCCCTTGCCCCTGTGACTGGTTCTTCTGGGAAGTCCCCGGATTTTCCGTTCTGCAGGTGGCTGCACAGCGGTGGGCGAGTGGGTGGGTGGCAGGCGGCTGCCCGGGACCCGCCTGCCATCGTCCCCGCTGGGTGTCAGCCAGGCGGTGTTCCCTCTGGCACTCAGCACGCTGCGGGGTGATGCAAAGGGAGAGGAATGTCTCAGGTAGGCTGAGCCACTTCAGGCTTTATAGGTCAAAAACCCAGCACCTTGGACTTCTTACAGAAACCATCTGCAAGCTTCTTCAGAGCCCGAGCGCGCTCAGATAGCACGTGCTGCGAGCACTAGCGGTTGCCTAACGCGGGAGAAGGGGTGTTGTGAACTGCTCTGTGCTTTCCCCACGGTGCTTTCTGCACCAGCCTGGGCTTCTGCTGAAAACACTCCCAGGGGAGTAAAAAAACTGCCCAGGATTAAAGATGGAAGAACCAAACCTTTTAGACAAATGGGTTGGAAAGAACATATTTGGATCTTCAGTGACAACTGGCAATCCCCGGTTCAGCACACCCGCTGACCTGCAATTCCTGCAGCCGTTTGGGGTCAGCTCCCTTTAACAGGATTGCTAATGCAGTTCGTACAGCCACTGGTTCTGATGGTTTTGCTGTCCTGTTAGCTGATGTTGAGGAATAACTCTTGGTTTCCTTCCTGCCTATGCCTCAGTCTCCCTTTTGATACTGGAGAGGGTTCACGATGTTGTTTTGAAGGTAGAGAGGAAAATAAGCAAAGTCTCGGAAAGAAAAGGAGAGAGCCACTGCAGAGTCTTGAGAGAAGGAGATTTAAGATTTTTCCCAATGGAATTGCAACAGAATTCGTATGCAAATACTATGGAAGAAGAAAGCTTTTCGAGGAATGCTTCAGCCCTTACAAATTTTTTAGTACAGTGTATATGCAAGCATACATAATTAAAACTGAGCATTAGTATCTTTTTTTTATTTGAGTGTATATAACCCTGATCTTGTGTACGAGGGAGAGGATGAAGCCGTTATTGTGCGTGGTGCAGCTGGGATCATTACAGTCTCTAGTTCTGGGGCTAGTGTTTTGGAAATAATGTTAAAAGTTTGGCAAAAGTCCCCAAGAATATTTAAAAAGAGATAGATAAACTACTC
Source organism: Syrrhaptes paradoxus (assembly GCA_013400615.1). NCBI lineage: Eukaryota > Metazoa > Chordata > Aves > Pterocliformes > Pteroclidae > Syrrhaptes > Syrrhaptes paradoxus. The sequence continues at coordinate 4,904 of VZTO01009357.1, read as the reverse complement.
TGTTTGCTGTAAGGAGGCAAAGCAATCATGAATCACTTAACTTGGCTACACGTAGAAAAAACACGTAGATACTAAGAACAGTGCGACAGTCTTACTTAGCAGGGAAAACTGTATAATCAGTTTTCCCGACATGCATTATTTTATCACAAGTCTCACAAGACTTTGTTTCGTTTCGTATAATCTCAGCAATTACATAGTTAGGTGATTGTAGGAGAAAGTCAACTTTAATTTACTCACTGAGCATATTGGTTTAGCTTCTGGCTGCAGGAAAAAGCCTTGAGAGCACGGAACAAACTCCCTACAGGCTCCGAACCCCCAAAGCAAGGGTTAGCCTCTTTCTTCTCCTCCTAAAGAAATAATGAATTTAAAGCCCATTATTTTTAAAGTCAATCTTCTAGTTAGGGAGGAATACATGAGACTTAGAGGACGACCTTGAACCATCATCTTTAGGTGTTGTGGACAATTCAGAAGCTGAAACTCAAGCATAGATACATTCAGAAAAGAATCGCGGTGCCGATGGGAAGGAACCCTTGAAACGTGCAGCAAACACAACGTGGTCATCCGGGAAATGGGGAGTGCTTCCGAAGGCACAGTGCATAGGGCCACGGGAGAATTACAGTCACCTCCTTAACTGCTCACAGGGTTGTGCTCCCAACCCATCAGAAAGTAAATATGTTCGTAGTCTTCTATACTACTGGCTCCTGGATCAACACAAGGATGTTGAGTGCATAATGTTGACAGAGATCAAAGAAGTGGGAAAGTCTAACCAAATGATAATGGGGACTTAAATTACCTGTGAATAAACTGGTCAGATAGCACCATACCAGTAAGTTCAAAGCAGCAGTTTCTGCCTCTTGGAACAGCTAGTACTAGAGTACACAGAGAGATTTTCTTGACTTAGTGTTCAGTAATGTGTGAGAAGTGCCTCAAAAGCTGCCAATGACAGAGCCACTCTCCTGCCTGCATGGTAAAGTTTGTTGCCCAAGTACCAAAAAGTGGAACTCTGACACTAACCTTTAGAATGGGAAATTGCCCTAAAGTGAAACTGTGAGGTGAATGGCCCTTAAAGCTTAACAAAAAATAAATATATAGCTTCAGTTGAGGTGTAGATGCTGCTCAGGAAAGCAGAAGCAGTCTTGGGGAACATGGAAAACATTGACTCCGAACAGCAGCGGTCATCCACGGCTAACACATCGGCAGCGGTCAGGAAACCCTTTGGGCCAAACGGATCTCTTAAGAGTTGGACATACAGTGTTTGGGTAGGGTTGGCATGGTGTGTAGTATCCGAGTGGTGGTGGTGTAGGAGCCAAGTGCGACCGAAGGGTGAGCCACCAACACCCCAGTGCGGAGCCGGGAGCCTCGGTACAGTCAGCTGCCAGAAAAACCTGAGCTCAGAGGCTGCTTCTGAACTTCCCTCTCTCTCCCCAGCATACACAGAGGCTGAGCTGGTGTGTCTTCACCTTTCCTGGTGCAGGAAACGTGTAGCAGGAAACTCTCTGTTTAAGGAGGAGTTTGAAAGACTTTAAACCTCAATCCTCCAGCCCCCCACTGCGCCATTTGGTGCTGGTTGTTGTCCCAGCAGAATTATTTATGACACGTGTAGGCGTAGACCCGTCCTGAATTGAAGATTTTCGGTGCTAAAAAGGTCACGGATCTGGAGGCGCAAGTAATTACGTGGTGCAGGCAGAAACAGGAGAAACAAAGCCAACCGCAGCAGAGCAGAGATCGGTGGTCAGGAGGCTAAATCAACAGGCTGGAGAGAGCGACGGTCAACGGAGGGCTTCTGGCCACGCACACCCATCCTGGAACGTGTCCAAGGAGCAAGCGGACAATTCCCAAAGATAAGCCGGCAGAGGGGTGAAATGACAAAAGAAGAGAAATGGGCCCCAGTCACTCCTGTTGGCTGTAGGCTGACCGGGGCAGAATGGTTCTGAACCATTAGAAATGACTTTTTGTTTTGTGCCTCCATAAAACTAAAGGTTTGGTAGGCGTTTCATGCAGGTTATGGAATGCAAATTCATTCTTTTTAAATGGAAACTTGCAGTATCACCAAAATAATACGAATGTCATTAACTTTGTCTGATCAAAGGGAGCTCTGTTGTATTAGGCTTGATTTTGAACAAAAATTGACGTGCATACGCTCTGTGTCTGTCTTTTTCCATGCATAGAGCTCTCAAAAACGCCTAAAAGCTTTCTGTGGACTTTCCTCAAAAGTTTTTCTTAGTTTGAAAACAAGTTTTAACCTAAAAGGAAAAAAAGCACCAAATAAGTGAAATGGCAAACACATAGTGTAGTTTGATCGTCAAGTCTGTCTGTCTTCAGCGTCATAAAAAGCTGTGTTACAGGGCTTGCCAAGAGTCAAATATGCAAAATTTTGGTTTGCAGACAAAGCAGAGCTGTAAGCTGGACCTTAGGACAGGGGTATATACCACACCTGAGCCATGCACGGTCATACTTTTGGGCTTCCCTCCATTCTAGGTTTTGAGATTCGATACAGACACGGGGGCAGGGTATGAAGTAGGCACAAGTGGCGTGGATGGTCACGGTGGTCTCCTCTGTCTTTGAGTTTTGTGATTTAATGTTTTCCTGTGCGGGGGGTGAGGCAGTGGCCCAGGTTGCCCAGAGAAGCTGTGGGTGCCCCATCCCTGGAGGGGTTCAAGGCCAGGCTGGATGAGGCTTTGGGCAACCTGGGCTGGTGGGAGGGGTCCCTGCCCATGGCAGGGGGTGGCACTGGGTGGGCTTTAAGGTCCCTTCCAACCCAACCATCCTGTGATTCCGCAATTGTAAATATCTGTTTATTTTTTCCCTTATTCCGGTGGCTGTAGAGAACAGGAAGCATTGCACTGCCTTTCATTTGCCCATAACACTTTCAGTCTGCATTAAGGAATCGTAATCACATCTCATGCTTCGGAGCTTCGGGCTTGCTGCCAGCATGGGTCGGGCGGGAGTTGGCCAAGAGTCATCCTGGGACCTTTCCACCTGTTTTTTTCTTTTAGGAGCATCAGGGATTGGCCTTGCCTTGAAACAAGATGCTAAAACATATGGGTCAGTGTTCAAGGGTAGTAGAGAGAATATTTTAACAAGTGCTTAGGTTGTAGGGGTTATTCCTGTGCACAAGGTGGAACAGATCACTGGATTTAAATGGAAGACTCTCTTCCCCGCTGCAGCCACCCCGTTCAAGTTATCAGAAATTTTGGGTGTGTATCCTTTTCCTCTGCAGCTTGAGACATGAATCATCTGCCTAGATCAACGTATGTATGTCATACAACCTTGTCACTTCCCTAACCCTAGAGGGGCTAGGTGAGGGCATTAGTGGCCCTTTGATCTCTCTTTTGTTCTCCCTCTCGGTAATTAGATCTCCAGTGATCAAATGGGTTAATCTAACACGTTAATCAGGATAGTGGCAGAAATGTAATGATTTGTCATACACAGAAATTCAGACTACATACTTGAATTAACTCCTCTGGTCATAAACTCTATGAAACAGATTAAAAGTTTTTGTACCAAACTGATTTATGATACGTGTTCATTTCAAATGTAAGTCAAGCAGTTTGGGGATTCAGTTTGCCATTGGTTTGCCAAATGGTATGTGAATCCCAGTTCAAAATGACATGAAAGAATAGAATGTAGACTTTCTACTTCTCAAGCACTTCAGCAACTGGTGTTCCATGGGGTCTCTGTTCAGCTTGGTGGGTTTGCTCAAGACCACTGGTGCATTGCTGCAGAAGGGATAGACACGCTTCAGGACTCAGGAGAGAAAGACATTGGGTTTGAATTGGATCCAGATCTGGAAAATGAATAGCACTGCAGTCCTAGCACAGACCTGAGCCACCTTTCCTTCCAAAAGCCCCAAAAACCAACAACAGAGAAGAGCAGGGACAGTGAAGACAGCGGCTGAAGAAGGATTTGGAGAGGTTGCCAAGTGGTAGAACACAAAAGACAGCTTGAGACATTCTGGGTTGTGAATGGAGAACATCGGTTCTTCCGTTAGCTGAATTTGTGCAGGATCTTGGGTAAAATGTTCATATTGCTTTTGGATTGTTTAAATATAGGAAACATCGCTGAAGATATGAAAGTCAAATAACAGAATGCACTGTGGCAGTTCCTGTGAGGCTGAATTTGAAGTGAATGCTTAGCACGTTTGTCTCTCTAGACCACCAGCCAGTGTAGAAATACAGCTTCAGAAACCCTCTGCTGACCACGTTTTAAAGGAGTAAGAGAGCTGACGTACGTATATCTCTTACTACTTCGCTCTTGAATCATGTTTCTTGCAAAATTATCTTAATAGCTTTTATTTATGCAGACAGTTTTACTCCAAAAATAAATGGAACCTCACAAAGATCCCGAAGATGTAAGAGAGTTCCCCCTCTCGCGCTCGTCATGCTGTACCTCCATTATTCTTCCGTTCTGTAAATGTCTCACTGGAATGGTAGGCAGTCCTCACTTGCAGCCATGCCGCGGGTGCACCTATGTCCCTAAATGTCAGTTCCAGAGGCTTTTGTCTAAACATTTCCCCAGGGCCACAAAAATCCAGTCTCTGTCCTCCCCATGACCTTCTGTTTCATCTGGTCTCATTCATATAAGCTTAGAGATGCCCCAAGTCATACAGTTCCCCTTAGCTAGTTTTTTTCTACTCATCCACTCTCTGAAGTTTCTTTCTTTTTGCCCGTTACATTTTCATCTTACCTTTTCTCAGAACAATGTTTATTTTTGTTATTTTCCTGTATGTGGTGGTCTTGGTCACTGCTGGTGCACAGAATGGTTTAGGCTGTTGCCTGGGATCATTTGCCTCCAACACTTTGCCCTCGTCCAATTTCTCTGTGATCGTCTGGTCTTCCTGTTACCTCCCTCGGAGTACCTCTGATATCTGTTTTGTCTCTAAAGAGAACCATAGAATCACAGAA
>VZTO01009356.1:0-27812 GCA_013400615.1 Syrrhaptes paradoxus | reverse complement strand
CAGAACTGGACACAATATTCCAGATGCGGTCTCACCAGGGCAGAGTAGAGGGGGAGGAGAACCTCTCTTGACCTACTGACCACCCCCCTTCTGATACACCCCAGGATGCCATTGGCCTTCTTGGCCACGAGGGCACAGTGCTGGCTCATGGTCATCCTGCTGTCCACCAGGACCCCCAGCACCTGTGAGTGAGATGATAAAACTTTTTAAAGCATTTTCTTAACTCTCATGGAATTTCCGATTAAGTGTTTTCCAATAGCACTCTGTCATATACAATGTAACTTTGTGAGGACTGGAAGAGTTAACCATGATACAAAACCTGGAGGATGTTCAGAAAGAAAAACTTAATTAATCCTGAACAAGAAGAAAGTTGGGGGGAGTGTTTGGTTTGTGGGTGGTTTTGTTTTGTTTTGTTTTGTTTTGTTTTAGAGTAACAGCAGAACATGTTTATGCATTTGCCCTAGGCAGAAGTCATCACCCTGTTTCTCTTCAGACTTCCAGTATTTAATTTTATGATATGTAAAGTCTTCATCAACTCATCAGAATAAAGAGTTACTGATACCCACTCCAGAAAATGCTGTAAGAATAAATTATTAGAAGCTGGGAAACACCATCATAGAAGCTATAAATACCTGAAAAACCAGAACCTTGGACAGTTTTATAATTAACAGAATAGAATAAGTTCCCCTGGAGATACAACAAAAGGTGAAATGAACTCATTATTATTTCTTATAGAGTGTAGCCCATAAAAGCTCGTATTATGTATACCTTAGAGATTTTAGCATCCTTCTCAGGCACTCGTAAGAATGTCTGCTATCTTCGTATATATGTATTAATAAATTTTAAAATTGTTTTATTCCTACCATTTCACAAGATATTCTACAAGATCTTTGATTTGTTGATCTATTTAACCTTTACTTTTCACAATTAATATAGACAAAGCAAGCAAAACTGGCTTTTTAATATATGTTGGGATTTAACTGAATTTATGTAATAATTATAGTGATATGGATCTAGAGTGATCTCTAGATAAATTTATAGAATTGTGGAATCATAGAATCACAGAATTGTTATGGTTGGAAAGGACCTTAAACATCATCTAGTTCCAACTCCCCTGCCATGGACAGGGACATCCTCTGCTATCTCCAGGGATGGGGCATCCACAGCTTCCCTGGAAAACCTGTTCCAGTGTCCCACCACCCTCACAGTGAAAAAATTCTTCCTAATATCTAATCAAAATGTACCCTCTTTCAGTTTAAAACTGTTATCCCTTGCCCTCTCACTACATTTCCTGATAAAGTATGTAATTAATTGATTGACGCTGAATTCTGATCAAAGTCACGTTATTTCTTTTTAATACATTACCACAAATGTTACTAGTAAAAATATAATTTGTGGATAAACTGATACTCACAGACGTCTAAGTGTTATAAGGATTTTTTGACATGGTTAAAAAGTGTTAAATTACTCCGTACTATTATCACATATTTTGAAGGTGTTATATGTGAAAAATGCCTTGCCAGGACTATGGAATACATGGCTACGTGGCTACAGATAAATTAGTCAGCTCCACAAAACTTCTCCAGGCCCTGGATCTTAAGTCCTCTACATTGCTAGAAAGATCCATTTTAGATTTAACATCTATGCCAGCTAGCATTCTCTCAAAGTGTGGGGGCATAATTTGAGAATTAGCACGGGAGGACTAGGTAATTTAATAATACAGACATGGATTACCTATCCTTAGTCACTTGACATGATCCCAAGATCATTTAATTCACAAGTGTAAGGGTAGCTCCAGAGTTCTTCTGCATCTGAGGAGTCAGGAAAAAGAAATAGTCTTTGCCTGTATGGCTAGAACACTGCTTTTCTGTCTCCTTAGTTGAGGAAAATAAGGAAACAGGTGGTTTAGCAATACAATGTAAGATGCATGGTGGCATTACTGTCTGTGCAGTTCTGCAGGCAAATAACTGTTGATTGGATTTGCACAAGGCCAGTACCCACTAAGGTGCAGGAAATATTTTAAGAGGGTTCCCTAAGGATACAGTGACCTAATATCCAAATTAATTCCAAAATGTGGATTCAGTCTTCAGCTACTCACTAACTCTAAAGTTATTCTGAGGACATTAGCATCTGACCTTCCTCATGTTAAGTTATAGAGGCCTTAATGGATATTTCCATAATCCTTACAACAGCAATTGCATTGCAAATTACAGCTCATTGAGATTTAGACTGTTTAGTTCTGGTATTGTTAATAATCTAGTAATGGCACCACAAAGCTAAGTGGATGGTCACTTTGCCTCTGTGACTCCAAGATCAATAAGGATTAAATGCCTGCTTGTAGCAATACCTAAGATTAAACAAGTAAATTGATACAAAACCACAAAATTCAGGCAACACAATTCTGTATTGTTTGTGGCACGTACCTTGCTAGGAGTTCTCAGCATTCCTAAGTCAAAAAGTCAAAGCAAGGAAAGATAACGGTTTCAGAGTTTTACTCAGAGATTCAGAAACCTAGTCCCACTTTCCTTTTTGTTAGAGGGGTTTCAGTTCTGTCAATCTGCTCTTCCAGGTGACTAACTAACTAACTAGCTGGCTGTCAGGTATAGGAGGGGGAATCTTCAGTTCCTTCCTTCAAATTATTAGGTTTTGCATTAAATAATTAAATATACATCATTCCAGAGAAAGACAGAGTAAGAGACAACATGAAATTCTAACCAAATGGTCAGGGCTGTTACCTGCATTAGGAGAAACCTGCCTCCCAAGTGCTGTTCTAGTGAGTATTTAATTAGGAAGACTTAAATTTTCATTAATATGTAAAATGAAAAATGGTTCTCCCCCTTTTTAAACCAAGGCTGTGCACATCAAAACTCTTCTTTTTTCTGTCCTAGTGAATATTTAATTAATATTGAAGGGGAATAGCTTTTCCCAAAAACGATTGAGAGCTTAACTTATATCTTACACTTTAACCGGGGCAGGAGATTAACATTTTAATTCTCTCAGGTAAAAAGGAAGTTGAAACTGGGTTTTGTCTCTCAAGTGCTAAGAACTGAGAAAGATGTTTCTGTAATATTTTCTATCTGGGATGACTATGTAGGTTGTCTGCCTGATTCTAATAGAGGTTTCAGGTTTAACAGTACTACAAGTAAGTAGTTGTGTCAGTTCCTTCCCAGCTCAGGTGCTATTCAGAATTTTGAGATATGAGACTCTGCAATGGCCAAGTGTCCTAGAGGTAGTAAGGAAACTACCATACCCCTTATATCTGCCTATGCTTCTGATTCTTTAAGTGATAGAGTCAGCATGCTGTCTTCCTGGATACCTGAGCATTCTCACAGGTTCAAAAGTTACTCCCCCACAGGATGAAATAACAATATAATTTCATCTTTATTTCACTACTATTTCATAATCTTCATATTACCAGTTTACTAGTTAGCAGGCATTCCAAGTTTCAGTTCTGGTCCAATATTTGAAGAACCTTGTGTTTGGGAAAGAGATTTCACCTCTTTAATAAGTTAATATTACATGGTACATGTCTTTGTATCGATACTGTGGTTAGGCACCATATGATCCAGAAACTGGGAAGAGGGCAGAAGAGTTGGCTATTGTGGCGGGTTAGCCCTTGGCTGGGGGGCCAAACCTCACACACCCGCTCACACAGTCCCTGCCCCCACCCAATCATAGGGGAGAGATTTAAAGAGGTAAATGGCAAAGAGGACTCGTGGGTTGAGATAAGGACAATTTAATAACTAAACTACAATAATATTGGAAATAATACTATATACAAATATGCAATGTGATACACAGTGATACTGCCCCTCCCCACCTGATGACCAATGGCCCAGCCCACTCCCGGCCAACAACCCTGGAGGAGGGAGGGAATGGGTGATACACAGTGATACTGCCCCCCCCACCCCCAAAGGCTCAGCCTGTTGCCGGCTAATGATCCCCAGAAATCGCACTCACGATTCCCCCAAAAAGGAGGGGATGGGGGGGATTGCACCGCTCCTGGAGGCACTCAGGGAATGGAGATAACAGCCCAAGCGTTCCAGGCCAAGAGCTGACTGAAGCAGGGGAAAAACAGATAACGATCCCCTGGAGAGGGAGGATCCTGAAACTCACGGAATGGAGATAACAAGCGTCCTGAGCCGAGAGGTAACAGCGGCTGGGGGGGGGGGGGGAAAGGCCTTGGGAGAGCGAATGCAGGAACCCAAAGTGAGATGATCTGGAGCCCAAGGGAAGTAAAATAGCGATCTCCCGGAACCGTCCTCACCTATATACTGGGTATGACTGGAATAATTGGTCACTCTGCTTCTCAATCTTAACCTAAAAGCAAATCCCAGGCTAGCAACTGAACTGTCTTTCCCCCCGCTCTGTCTGTGGAGAGGAGAGAGGCTGAATGTATTTGTCCTTGAAAGTATCCTGGCAATAACTGTAAATGTTCCTTCTTATCAGCTTTCTCCTGAGCAGGAATCCAAAACATAGCTTCTTGCTATTTATGAAGAGAAGGAAAAAAAAAAATTAACTCTCTTCTACTTAACCCACGACAGCCATATACAGGGAGCAGAGCTTTTATCAACTTTGCTTTGAGTGAGAAGCCCAGTAAGGTGGCACACTCATCCTGGCTACAGGACTTTCAAAGTTGTGTGTGGAAATAGTTGCTAAAATATGAGACAATCTCTGCGTCTTTAACATGAATGCATACCATTCTTTTTTCAGTAGGAGACCATGACATCACGCATGTGATTGAGTCCAACACACAGTCTTTCAAGCTGTGCAAGCCTAAGTTACCCACTAGTTTTCTATAGCTATGTGACCTATGCTGCTTACAGAGCACAAATATGTCAGAAGAAAAGCAGACAACACTAAAAATAAAGTCCAAAGTGAAAACAAGCTCTGTGTTTTTGAACTAGAATGTTTTAGTACGTCATTGGTCTTTGTTCCATGGCTGTCTCCTCAGTTCTGTTCTCTGGAAGCTACAGTGAACGTAGCTGTGTCATAAATCCCAGAGAACAGCTGGCACCATGTTCTGCTGCCTGTGGAATGAGGTCTGTGAAGGATTTAATGCTGATAAATGGGCAGCTTGACAAAGTGAGAAATAAACAAGATAGATGCGTTTGATTCCTTGTGATGTTAAAAAGATGAAACAGCAACAAACAACACAAAAGAAAAAACAGCAAGGAAAAAACAAAACCAAACTTGTTTGTATTTTCCTAATTGTGAAGGTTACAGTGAGCTTCCTTCAATTTAAATTCATGTCTTGCCATACGTTGGACAAAGTTGTTTGGAAATCTGCTTTGTATTGCCACCTGAAATGTAAAGCATATTTATCCAGACATTGCCTTTCCACAAGCCATGCTGCTGAACACATTTTAAATGCCAAAAGTTAGATTTTGAAAGAAGACTTGCTTTGTTCTTTGGGCGTTCCTATTAGTTCTCCTTTCTGCTCTTCCAATTCTGTTAAAATGATTGTGTAGTTCTTCATAACCAAGAAAGTCAATGAATTTAAAACATTCTTTTTTTTTTCTGCCTGCTTCCTAAATGCCACACATCTATTTAACTAGGACAACAGAGTGGATGTTTCCAGAACAAATACAGTTGTTCACACAAGGATATCTATATTCTCAGAAAGAGAACTTCTCTTTGGAGATTTGCATGAATTAAAAATGTCTGTACAAATATTATTTTCCAACCAAAACAAAGATTACATTCTGCATAGTCAAATCAGGATTGGCATTTTACTTGTTTCTGTTTGCTTCTACAGAAAAGCAAGCAACTCTGCAGTGAACAGGCACTGAGGAAGTGTTGGCAAGTGCAGAATGATAACTTCTGCTTGCTTACATGAGCAAAGTTCCACATCATGATGTATGCCCATAAAATCAGCATGTTTTGCAAGTGAGCAATGTTTCATATATCTGAACTGCATGTTTTTAAAGAAATGTTTTAGAAGCCAGTCACATTTTTTATCTCATTTCCTAGTTGATCCCATGTGAGTGAAAATATTCCAGACAAGCTAAGAGGTCATAAGAGAAAAGGAAAGGGAATGGTGTGCTGTTTCTGTCTGGGACAGAGTTAATTTTCTTCATGGAACCTTGTGTGGGGCTATGTTTTGGATTTCTGACCAAAACAGTGTCAATAACACAGGGGTGTTTCAGCTATCACTGAGCAGTGCTTACACAGAGTCAAGGCCTTTTCTTCTTCTCACATCACCCTACCAGCGAATAGGCTGGGGGTGCACAAAAAGTTGGGAAGGGACACAGCTGGGACAGCTGACCCTCACTGACCAAAGGGATATTTTTTACCGTATGACGTCATGCTCAGCAACAAAACTAGGGAGAAGTTTGGCTGAGGCGGGGGGGGTAGCTGCTTGGTGACTGTCTGGGCATTAGTAGGTTGGTGGTGAGAAATTGTTTTCATTTGTGTCTCTTGCGTTTTATTTATCTTCTGCTTTATTTTCCTTTTATTTCCTTTCCATTATTGTCATTATTGTTTTTATTTTTTTTAATGATTAAACTTTTTATCTCAACCCGTGAGTTTTTTCACTTTTACTCATCTGATTCTGTCCCCCATCCCACTAGGACGGAATAAGCAATCAGCTGTGTAGAACTATTGCTGGATGGGTTTAAACCACAACAAAGAGGAAGGAAATTGAAGGAAATTAAAGGAAAGAATGAATTCAAATAGCATGTCAACAACATTACAGCCATGCATGATCCATCAGTGGGATAAAAGGATTCTTACAGTGACAACAATTTCAACGTATTTTGGTGTTAATTATTTTAGACAATGGTATAAACTTCTTTGAGTTCCATGAAGCATCTAGGAAGGACACTTGATGAGGAGTTTTTTTATGCTTTAATACTTCCACATGTTTTCTCAACTATATGAATATAAAGCCTAAAATGAGATCCAAGAGTGTCCTGGTAAACCACATAAAAACATAAAACCATGGAGATTCCACTGCTTTTCTGAGTAGACCATTCCAACGTTTCCTGATATTATTGTGAAGAATTATTTCTTGATGTCTACCTGGATACTTCCTTACTGAAATTTGAGTCTGTTGTATTTTGTCTTTTCATGTGTTATTTTCACCGTTTCCTTCTATTGTGCTGTTCACATAGATGTGCAGTTCAGCTCTGTCCAGCTGGTATTAAAGTCAGTCAGGAGCTGTTGATTCAGAGACATGTATATTCTGCATTTGTTGTGTCAGCTTTGAATGGTTGTAAGTCTCTACAAATTTTCTAGAGAAATTAGTTTGAGTCATTCTCTGCTTCACAGTTCTGGATCCTGCCCATGGCTTTCAGCCTTAGAGGAATCTGCTGAATTAATATTCTTTTAACTGATCTAAAATTGTAAAACAGGAATTAATTTATCTGTATTTGAAGAGGCAAGAAGAATCATTGTAGCAGAGACAAAGCGACGGAAAACAAAAGCAGTTCCATGCACAAAAAAAATTAAGTCCTGATGTAACTTCATTAACAAAAATTTAAAGAAAATTTGATAGCCTCAGAGTTCACTTTGGTAAGTTGGTGCTAAGAGGTCCAATAGCTTACAGTAGGCCAAATTTCTTCTTAAGCAGATTTGCAAAGTTACTGCTTTGTGTGTGATTCTGTGTATCACTAATACATACAGAGAACCTCAGACTAATCTCTGTTGGCATGCTTTTCTCCATTAATATAAGTTTTAGGGAAAACTCACTCTAAATACAGAATATGAATGAACAAAAGAAAGAGAAAGAGAGAAAAAGAGAACGAAAGAGAGAAAAAGAGGAAGAGAGAACGAGAGGAGGAAAGAGACAGAGAAAAAGAGAACAAAAGAGAGAGTGAGAGAAGGAACGAGAGAGAATGAGAGAAAAGAGAAAGAAAAAGAGAGAAAGAGAGGAAGAGAGAAAGAAAGAAAAAGAGAGAGAGAAAGAGAAAGAGAGAGAGGAAGAGAAAGAGGAAGAGGAAGAGGAAGAGGAAGAGGAAGAGAAAGAGAAAGAGAGAAGGAAAGGAGGAAAGAAAGGAGGAAAGAAGGAAAGAAAGAAGGAAGAAAGGAAGGAAGGAAAGAAGGAAAGAAGGAAAGAAGGAAGGAAGGAAAGAAGGAAGGAAGGAAAAGAAAGAGAGAAAGAAAGAGATAGAGGAAGAGGAAGAGCAAACTACTAATATCTGGTACTGTAAATCAACTGTAAATCACTTGAAGAATGTCATGGAATAACTTTATAAAAATGTGGTATAAGGTGTTCATAACATTCAACCAATTTCAGCATTTTTTTAAGTCAAATATCTCTACAGAACAAAAATTACATATTTTGAAAAATATTATTGGGAATAGCTGTTTATTTTTCCCATAATCTGTAATAACTATAAATATTTCCTTGTCCACTATCATTTTGCCATAGAAAAAAATTATATTAATTTTATTTATTTCCCCTGAAAGTCAGTGGTTCAATATCCAAATAACCCATTTTCATAGCCAGTAACCTTAATAATCTTTTTGAATATGTTGACTCCTGGTTAGAGTTGGAGCAAAATAAAACAAGAATAAGCAATATCTCAAAGAAACACCTGCCTGTACATATGAACATGTTAGTTCCTACTTTGCTGAAGCAAGAATAAAGTTTGACTGATAAAATATTGTGTTTACCCATACTTTATGATTTTGAAGGTTTTTCTGTATACTGCCACAAACTTTTCATATAATGGAATAGAGGAAAAAGTTGCAGTAATGTTTGTGTGACCTGTTAGATTTTGAAACACTTTAGAAAAATAAGAAAAGAGACATAGAAGTATATTTTGGTAAATATGTACTGGAAAGTAAATCTAACACTTCTATTTTGCAGGTTAAAAAAACACCCCAACAGTAATGCCAATTGCATATTATTTGGTGTAGAATAACAAACAATAAGAAAAACATTTTAGTCAAAAATAATAATTTAGTGAATAAAAAGGAAAATGACAGAACAAAACTGAAACCCTTTTTAAAATGTTTACAGTGGATGGATTTTAATAAGTTGTGTCTAAAAATCAAGGGGGAAAAAGTATTTCTTAGTCTGATCAATAAATAGGATATACATAATGCTGCTAGTAAGTCAGGCTTTTTTTCAGTAAATTTATAAAAAACTCTTCTGGTCAATGATTACAAGCATTTTCAAGTGATATTTTCAAATTTTGTTTGTTCACATTCTAAAATACAGGGCTCAGAGAACACATTAAACACACGATTCAATGGATATCACCAGATATGGCTGAGCTGGTAACTGATAATCAATTGTTAATTACGATTTCTTATTTTATGAGTTAAACAATACTGATTAATCCTTTTTTCTTTTTTAGTCACTTTTGAAACCATTTCATCTTACTATCTAATAATAGAAATCCTGGAAACAGAGTCCTGGATGATTGATTTATTTTTTCAAAACAAAAAGTTTGGAGGAATGACTTCTGCTAGGCATCTCATTTAATTATGTCAGACCAGTCTAGAACTAGACCAAATTATAGTCATGAAGATGCCTGTGATGTATGCCTACTGCAAAACACCACTCGATAGCACAAAGCACACCCTGCTGTACTATAACTTTGTTTTCATTCATATGTTGTAGGCGGATCCCATGGGTAGTGAAAAAGGTAAAATTATTCTCTAGATAATACACATAACCCTTTAAAACTGAGTGTTTTTTATGAAGGTGGGACAGTAGATTGAAGACTTTTTACACAGGATCCTAATACATAAGTCAGTAATGTCTTTTATGATTGTAAAAACAGAGTCTATTCAAGAGCTATGAGGTATCATCTGCTTTTCCACTTTATTATTACAATGAAATCTCTGGATTTCCAGTCTAAGCCAATATAATTTTTCTATTCTAGGTGACCAAGGTAAATAAGTCTCTGGAGAGATCTATTTTTGTTGACTAGGGAAGAATTTTTTTTTTAGAAAAATCTACAAACCAGCTTTAGCATACATACCTAAATTTTTAGGCACTAAAATATATTGAAATTAATCCTGCCTTCAGGACCTAAGTAATGATAAATAGTTTTATTCAGAAAAGTGTCCTGTGCAAGAATAAGTAGGCATTTCTTAATCTTTCCACCTCTTGGCCCACTCTTACCCTTGAAACTACATAATGTATTGTTAAGTGTTCAGGTACATGGTAAAATCAGTGCAAAATTTCGGAACTGAAAACTTTCTTATTCCATAAACCATTGTCCTAGTATTTTATGCAGCTCACTAAAAGGAAGTCATTAAGGGATACTGTGTTAGAGTGTATGAGTAATAATACAAATGTTTGCATCAGTGTCACCATGAGTGAGGTTTGGTAGTTTCGCACCCCCAAAATCCAGCTCTGAAAAATATCCACAGATTTTACAAAATAGATTTTGTATAACAGATTTTGTGTTAATATTTGGGTCTCAATCCTAAACCTAAGGTTTAATTCTAGGCTAGCAACTGGGGCTGTGATCCCTCCTAGATTATTCTATGCCTGTAGACACTGGCATAGCAGAAGAGCTGAAAAGTCCTTGACTGTCCTGGCAGCAACTGTAAACATCAGTATACTATCAGCCTTCTTCTCAGCACAAGTCCAAAACATAGCCTCTTACCAGTTTACTACGAAGAAAGTTAACTCCATCCCCACCAAAACCAGGACAATTCTGTATTCAGGTTTTCAATTCCAAGTAAATGAATATACTTTAAACATATGTGTGAGCATGAGAGGTAAAACATTTTCAATGTATTTTTATTTTTTCATTCCATTAATTTCTTCAGTATTCTTTTCATTCATAAATTATTTTTATCAGAAAACAATTAAACCCTCAAAAATATTGCAAAATAAGACTTTGAGGCAAGTGTATAAAATATTATAGAAAGTTTTACTGATGATTGTTTGATTAGCAGTTACTGGAATAGCTGTACTTGACAAATTCTCCTGGAAGCAATGGAGAAACTGCCATCTAGGTACATATAAGAAGCCATGACTCAATGTTTCTGTGCGCAGCGATCTGAATGTCTTCCATATTCCACTGTTTGACACTGAGGATGCTGCTACGGTAGATAAAAACAGTTAGTTGACTCAGAGAACACTCCAAATATTCTGAGTAAAGCTCAGATTAGAAATCTTGAAAATCTTAAAGTGCTAGTCTAGTCACAGGGACTAAGTGGGTTCTTGGTCTTTTTTGGAACTTCTGCTTGTAAATTGGGGTTGCAAAGGACAAGCCTTCCTCTTTCAGAATCCAGAGTTTGGAACTCACTGTGGAAAGTAAATGATATTAATCACCATTTATATTGTACACTGCTCTCGAAAGCATTTGGACATGGAACAAGAAGTAAGCATTAAATTACTGCCTTTTGGAGATTAAAAATACATCTTTCTGCAATAGCTAGAGAAGCAGAAACAGATTTCATATAAAAAGCTCTGCTTTGTACTAGCTGTCTTCTGACAAAAATTTGTATGAATTTTTATTACGCTTTTAAATTTTAATTGCACTAAATAATATTTCTGTATATTTCTACTGCATTTTTAAAAGCCAGTGGAAAATTGTATGAGATGTATTGAGATTATAACGACAAAGATAGATAAATGTGCATTTTTGAAAAAGCATCTATTCCTTTTTGTATTCATAATACATTTGTGTGCTGACAAAAGGAAAGAGAGAAGGAAAAAATGCATCCATACTAACAGCTCTAAACTTTCCATATACAGGTAATGTAGCTTGCCAGAGGTCACACTGGAAACTCACCCCTTTAAAATGGTAAGTTCAATTTCACTTAGTTTATTTGTTATTGCATTTAAGCAATAACTGGTTGGTTAAATGCATTGTCACAGTCTGAAATCTTTTAACAAATGGATATGTAAATTGGGTAACTAAGAAACCATGCAGTTGTCAAGTTTTTTTTTAAGCTTTATCCTGCAGTCTTTGCTGCTCTATCTGCATTCCAGTGACTGAAACACAGAGAAGTCATGTCCATAAGTGCTACACAGAAATCCTCTTACCTATAATAAATTATGCAATGTTAATTTTGAAAATTTAGTCCAATAAAAAAAAGTTTTATTTTGCTATGGAATTTTTTCTTTTTGTTTTCCCAAGCTTAAAATTTGTGAAAGAGGTCAAATCCATGAACTCTTTCCGAAGTAGAATTTTTCCTTCTTTGGAACTCTAGTCATTAAGCATCAAAAGTATCTCATCAGGAACGCATAGACCAATTTTATTATTTTCTGTACTGACAAGAGGCCGTAGGGTTTTCCTCCCTTGCCCCCTCAATGGAGTGTAGTAGTAGAAGAGTTATTTTCTCCAAAAAAAAGCCTGTGGAAAGAGTAGAAGTGGTAAATAAGCTGAGACTCAAATTCATGTCTGTGTTAATGGTACAAATATCAAAGTAATTTTTTCAAGCTCTTTTAAAGGTATAGTTTTGACTATTCTGCTTTCAACTATGTTATTGAACAATGTAGAAAATGACACTACAATATGAAGATGTATTCTCCTATGCACTTCAGTTTATACACTGTCTTATTCCATTAACTTCAGGAGACTTGTTTCTAGTGGAATATATCTGATGGCACTTCATATAAAAGGAGAAAATCAGTTACCAATTTAAGAAAAAAATATCAAAATCTGTATGCTGAGCATTTTGATCAAGGTTTGACTATAAACAGTATAAAATAAAGATGATATGCTTTCCCTGAAACACAAAGGAAAACAACATACTCTGTAAAGGTTTTGCATAATTAAATACTAAGCCTATGTTAAAATTTAAAGAGTTCAACTTATTCTGAAAAAAGTCAGTCCTTTCCAAGCTGAAGATGTCTTTCCATCCTGATGTTGTTTCCATGGAATCATAGAATCATAGAATCATTAAGGTTGGAAAAGACCTCAAGGATCATCAAGTCCAATCCAACACCACCTAACTCACTAAACCATGTCCCTGAGCAGCACATCTACACGTTTCTTGAATACCTCCATGCAATGTTTCATAACAGTGGATGAAATAAAATATTTTATACTGCTTTATATCCAATCCTGTAAAGTAATTTTTAGGTCTGGGCACAGAGGTGCATTCAGAAGACAAACAAAACTACAATCATTATGTTCTCTTCAGTTCAGAAATACATTGATGAGGAAAGTCACTGCTGGTTGTGATTTAAGCTAAGGAATTAACTCATCTGCTGTAGTAAAGTATAAGCTATTTGCAGGTACCATTCAGCCTGGGTATAGTCTCCCCTTTCACAAAGACCTAGACTTCTCTTTTTCCCCAACCTATAAATGTTTTTTTCATTAACATCTTGGAGAAGCTTGTTGGAGGGAATAACTGACAAAAGTCTCTGCTGTAGAATTCTCTCTTTACCTGCAGCGTGATTTCCTGGCAAAATAAACTGAGATTTTTGTCTCAAGGAGTGACCAACAATTTAATATATGGCAGATGGATTCTGGAAATCCCACTTTCAGAATCAGTGAATCAGGACATGCTCAATACTAGCAAGAGGTGTAATATACTGTGTAATATACTATCTCTCCACCCACCTTTTATTCAACAGGTGTTTATATTTCAGTGTAAAAGAAAATTCTTCTATGCAAACTTTAATTCAGAGGTGATGCATAAACCCATTTGGTTTATATTCATATTTCATTTGATTCTGAATCCTTTTGCTTTTCTGTCTCAAAGGCAACTAAAGAGTACTAAAGATACTGGATGTCAACAAAGATCTTAAATATCTTTCTCTCAGGAAACTGCCAGCACAGTCATCTAAACCACAGGAAGCCACTGACAGCTTATATTTTCACTTTCTTTTTTATACTTCCTACCAGTTGCAAACTGCAGCAACGTGAAAATCTATTAAGTACAAAATATTGGATTTCCTTGTAATCTAACTGTGCTTGCATGCTTCTATATAAACAACAAAAATAACTGTGTGGGACTCTGGAAATTCACCCCAAAGGATATAGTATTTCAAAAGAGGATGTTGGCCCAAACAAGAGCATCTTAAAAGCAGGACTCCAGTGAGTAGGAAGAGTCTAGAACAACGTCTTAAAAGATATGCTGATGTATAAGAAGATACACATTACCAGTGAGATATGGAGTGGAAAAGCAGACCTTAGTGTCATTTTGACCAGAGAATTTTGATGAAAGAATTTTGACCAACATAGTGAATGAAAATGGAGTGAGCTGTATCTCCATTTAGGACACTGTGCAGCGCATCTGCCTTGCTGCTAATGAGATTTCCATCTAATAAGGGAGAGTCAGTGCATCTAGCACAGCAGCTTTAGATTGTAAAGAGCAGGCTACAGACCTGCAGACCTTACTTCTCATATCAGGTAGCAAAATTAAACTGGGGAAATTTTAATACTGTTGTGATACCAAGGGTTGGTGTCCTCTGCCATATTTAGTACAAGTAATTGTACTTTAGATATGTCACTCTAACTCATTCGAGTATGGGTGACTGCATTGCAACCTGCACACTGGGTATGCAGTACTAAATATACAGCAGGAGCTGATGCTCCTTCACTGGCATTTTGGCCCAAGTAGCCATAGACTATAGTCCAAGAAAGAAAGTTGTTTTATTAACAAGTCAGCATGGAAAAGCACTAAGATTGAAGCATTGTAACTCTTGTTTAGAGTTTTGGGTATAATTAAGTGTGGACTTAGAAGGAGACTTCAATGAGATTCTCCCGTGGCTTTGCATATTTCACAGAGTACAGTATTGACTTTTCTGTGCTCTACAGTATCTAAATACAGTAGGAAAATCTCAGCCCTGAAATCTATGGCTTATGTCAAGGCCCTGAGTGTGCAAATAAACCTTAATGGCTCTTACCAGACTCACATGAAGCCTTCCCCCACACTATGAGCCCAAAGGCTCCACTTCAGCTCTGGCTGAGGCCGTCAGCCACTTCCTGAGCTGTGTTGGAGGAATGTCAGTCTCTGGCTCAGCTCCATGCCCCTGCCTGGCAATGGAGCCCCATCAAACAGATCCCAACCCATGGACTGACTGCCAGCCTTGGCCCTGGTCCTGCTTGATCACTGTGTACCTGTGTACCTGAACACTGACCTACAAGCTGATGTCCTAGCCTCATCCTTGAACCCACTTCATCATTGTGATATTGATCCTGACAGAATCCAGTTGAATCTGTCTACCTTTTCCAGGTCTGTTCTGCTTACCTTGCTGGGTACTGTGGGCCAGGTCCTAGACAAAAAATCCCTGAAATTTTCTTTTTGGCCATGAATCAACTTCCCTTAGGGAGCAGGCCCCTGACAGATCACATAAGGAGGTTTTGTACATTGGTATATGATAATTTGCTGGAGACTTTTCCAAAGTCCAGTTTTGTATGCTATATAACTGTTTCATAGTGAGTTTTTTCAAATGCACAGCATATGAAAAAATAGAACTCGAGAGAGCATTGTGGATAATTATTACATCCAGGTTTCCAAAAATTTTTATTAAACATCCCCTATTTCCCTGCACTTTAAAATAATTTTTCATGAAACTAGCTTTTGAGCTGAAATGCTCAGTTCTTGATTTCTGTGTGCTGGGTTAACCTTGGCTGGATGCCAGGTGCTCACCAAGCCGCTATATCATTCCCCTCCTCAGCAGGATAAGAGGGAAGAAAATAAGATGGAAAAAACCTCATGGGTCAAGATAAAGGCAGTTTAATAAAGTAAAAAGCCAAGGCTGCACACAGAAGCAAAGGAAAACAAAAGATTTTATTCTCTACTTCCCATCAGCAAGCAATATCTGGCCACTTCCTGGGAAGCAGGGTTTCAGTCCCCTCCCAAGATCTTGCCCACCCCTAGCCTACTGGTGGGGGGGAGTGTTGGGGAGACAACCTTGATGCTGTGTGAGCACTGCTAAGCAGTAGCCAAAACACTGGTGTTATCAACACTTCTCTAGCTACCAGGACAACACACAGCGCTGAGGGCTGCTATGGGGAAAATTACCTCTGTATCAGCCAGACCCAATACATCTGTCTAACAATCTTGATTTACAAGGCAAACAAACAAAAACAAGAGATTAAGCACAATAAGGTGCAGAACAGGGAGAAAGAAACCCACACCTTTTGTACTGTAAAGATGTTCAAAGCATGTCTTCTCACTTTCACTTCTTTTTTTCCAAGAAGGAAGTCAGATTTGTATAGTTTTGAATTTCTGGAGTATTAATAAAAAGAAGCTGTTTACGACTGCATAAAAGAATCTGAGCAAGAGGTACTTCTTTCACACACATTATTTTCTTTATTCTCTTCATTACTGTCCTGGGTTAAGCAGAGAGTTAACTTTTTTTTCTCTTCTTCATAAATAACTAGCAAGAGGCTGTGTTTTGGATTTATGCTCAGCTGATAACCGATGTTTTGTTCTGCTTCTGTTCAGTTAATAATCCATAAACTCCATCCGTTACTTAGCTGTGTTCTCAGGCTGCTTCAATGAGTATTAAAAGATTTTTTTTTCCAGGGTGTTGTATAACTGTAATATCCTAGTAAACTTCACACAGAACAGACCTAAGGTTGAAGTTAGATGCTGCACTCCTGTTTCATTCAGTGCTACAGCTTTTTCAGCATCTATATAACTGAGATCCTTAATTTAAAAATAGGTTACCATCAACTACTTTAATTTTTGCCTGGGAAAAATTTTTTATCTTTGTAGTAATGTCTGAAATATATGGGATCTTTGTTTGTGCTGTAAAAGCATCCCACGTCATCCCCAGGTCACTGAGAGGAAAGTTCACCCGGAGTTAGTGCACTCTCCACCTGCAGGTAGTGTGTGGTAATTTGGATTTGTGAGTCTGTCTTTGTCAAACATTGCTTATTTTTGCAGGTGGGATCATGCTGACTAAGTCCTACAGAAAGACCTTCAGTTCAAATATTTCCAGTAAACCAAAAAGCAAGTGTTAGTGAATGAAAGACAATTTTATAGCCCTGTTGTGGAGACATGAAAGGTTATGGTGGACTGAAGGAGTGTACAGAGCTAGGTAATAGGTTCTGACTCTGAGTTTAAAGGAGAAATTAATCATATGCAAATAAAATTGATGGAAATTCAGATTTACATGTGATACCTCTGTTTTCTTAGTTCTGTGCAAGGCAATTGACAGAGCATTGAAGAGGTCTCTGGGGATGAAGAGAAAGTTTAGAGAAATCGTCCCATTGCTTATCAGCCCATGGTTAAGGGATAACATAATCCTCTCAAGAACTTTTGATGGAGACATACTTTTGTAGCAGATACAGTTCAGTTACTGAATTAATCAAGGTTGTAATCCAGTGATCTTTTAGCCAAAATATGTTGTTCCTAGGACTTGTTTGAATTCCTTGTTGTATAATAATTATTATTTTTTCTTGCATATATATATGCATCTACTTATAAATACATATGTAAATATATGCATACTAAAAGGAATAAAATGAATATATTAGTAATTGCAAGTCTCATACCTATGTCATTATGATAAAAGGAAAATCTTGTATTTGAAAGGGACTAAACCAAAAATCAAACAAAATAAATACAGTATTAAAAAAAAAGCAGAAATATTTTATTTCTCTGGAGTTTAGTAAATATTCATGACATGTCCTATATTCTAGGACATATATATATATATAGTCACATAGTTCCTAAAGGTTGTTACCTGAGTGTTTTACTTTATCATCATGAGTCTAGATACTTAAAATACAATAAAATGGGAATAATGTAGGCACAGGAATATAACTACAGTTAACAAGGTAAATGATAGATTCAGCTAGGAGACTAGTATTTAAAAGCAGAGCATGTTCTGGGATATGGCTTACGTAGCTGACTTTGAAATCTCTTGTGTTCTGCAGCTATTTTGCTGTTTTGCTGTTTGATACATCTGTGTTTTCCAAACTTACCGCCACAGGCAAGTAACTTTGAAAAAAAAAAAAATAAACAAAAAGCTTCCTCTCAAACTTGTAAATATAAAAATTTTAAAATGTCGTAAAATGAGGTTGACGACTACTTTAAGCCAGAGCCCTTTGAATTCTGAAGTGCGTGGTAGTGCAGGCATATTCTCACCAGCTCTAGGGTTGTTCTTTCCAGAATTACTGGAGCACCATTAATGACAAGAATACCTGAAAAAAAAAGAATACCCCAGCTTCAGAGCCGGCAGCAAATCTCAGAAAGAAAAATCACACAGCAAAGCACAGCTTAAGACTCACTCTCAGTTCTCTTTCTCTCTTCATTGAGAGTGCAATAGAAACAAGCTATTGCCAAGATAATAAGAAAGAGATGTTTCCTGCAGAGGCATCAGGACTTTTTGCATCTAGTGCATGTAATTCCCGTCAACACAAACCTGTGAGCACATAGGATTAAAGAAACTAGTTACAGTGCAGAATAAGAAATGGAACGAAAAAGTGTGGAGCTGCACACTTATAGGAAGTACAGCATTTTTGCCACATCCCTGCGGCAGTGTCACCACGTGTTTAAACAGTTCTTTACCATTTGGATCCTAGGAAGCAATTCATTATAACTTGTAATTGTACTTCAAGTATCTTGATATTCTCAAAGAAGGAACTAAGCACTTTTAAAAGGGTTTCAAGCTTTCAATTTTATACACCTGTACACTGAGAGAGATTAATCCCTGTAGATATTTAGGATTTTAAATGTATTTTGCATTAAATAAAACCTGTTACAGCAAATTACAAATACACTTATACTTGTGTGTATGTGTGTTTGCATTCACACATACATGCATATATATTTGTACACCACTGCTTAATATGAAAACTAGAATTAAGGTTCCACATTGTGAATCAAAATTTAAGATAGGCTTTAAAACCTTGTTATGTAGTCCAAACAGAATGCATGAGAACTTCAAAATTAATTGATTAAACTGATAATGGGAAGCTTCTCCAACAGAGATCTGGTTTTGGTCCTGGAGAGAGTATTCTGCTGCAGAAGAAGACACTACATTTCCTGCAGGACAATTTACCCATTGCCAAATGGGTTTTTTTAATGACTTCTTTTTCAGATTCTACCTGCTACCTGACTTGCTAAGGTAGTACAGCTCAGAGGTGAATCAAGGGACAGGACAGAGCATTTGAGAAAAACAGCCTCTAAAGGTTTCTTAGAAAGAATTGACACACTATCAATTGCCAGTTTTGTTTTGTAATGACAACTGCTATTAAAAAAGAGAGGAAAAATAATGCTGCTATTTTTTCACTTAAAAGACAAAATTAACAAGTTCATATGTTCCCTGACTCTTTCCCAGAGAGCTGATTCTCAGGAAAGAGTAGAACCGCCCTATAGGAAGAGGACTACAGAAAATACAGCAGCTAAATTGAGAAA
Organism: Syrrhaptes paradoxus; assembly: GCA_013400615.1. Classification (NCBI taxonomy): domain Eukaryota; kingdom Metazoa; phylum Chordata; class Aves; order Pterocliformes; family Pteroclidae; genus Syrrhaptes; species Syrrhaptes paradoxus. Next base: position 8,567 of record VZTO01009356.1, on the reverse strand, counting down.
CTATATTCAGAAGAGAGTTTAAACATTTGATAGCAAAACAATTGAGAAAGCTGCTCAGAAACTGCAGAAGAAGATTTAAAGAATCACTCAGTGAGTACTGTCCCTCCTGAACACTTATGGAACTAGGTTCCTAGGGGAAGAAAGAGTGCATGCAGTGATATTGCATCATAATGCATGCATAAGCACAGGAGCTGGTAGGTTATTAGGTAGATAAGCAGCCATTTACTCACTCTTTTTAAAGCTTGAATTTGTAATGTTAATACTCCTTTGTTTTCAATATACCTAGTAATGAAATAATCCATTCACATACACTTTCTCTCAAATATCTATAAAGCTTCTCTAATGCAAATAAATAGATGTGTTGCCTATGATAGAAGGCCTTTGGATTCTCAGCATTTTTATTTCACTGGAAAGTATAACTGATAATTCAAAACCACCTCTGTGATATTTTTGAGGGATATATACATCTCTCTATATAGAATAAGTGTATCCGTGATTTTGCTGTTCTAGCAGTCCAGAAGTACAATTTTGCATGGAATTTTCCACAGGCAGTCAAAATTAAAATTACTTTAAAAAAATAAATTTAAAGGTAGAAAATTCTGCTCAAAGGTAATAAAACAAACAGATCCTACTTTGTTCTTGACACTACTGGTAAAGAAATCCTTTTGGAGGCCATGTCAACATATCCTCAAGAATATGGTGAAAGCTATTAGATAGGACTGTGTAAACAGATCTGTCAAGATCAAGGAAGGTTTTACTGGATATACTCAGGAATAGTTATCATGCTGATTGTGTTGGAAAGAGGTTGAATTACAGAAATGTAACATGTCTTATGTTAAAGATTCACTCAATCAATTTTAATAATGCTTACTCTTTCTTTTATTTAGCTTATTACACCAATATTTTATAGTGCTTTCCTTAAAAAGTATAACAGATTATTGAGAAAAGATTGCAGCGAAAGTAAATAAATTCTTAACCTTTTGTTCAAGACAATAAAAAAGAAAGGACTTCTTGATCTTAAAATCTGAAGAGTGGATGGAAAACACCAGGGAAAAGCTGAAAGACTAAGGAGGTGATTTAGAGGTTTCCTGCTTAGTGCTCAGGAACAGAAATTTCCTTAAAGATAAATTAATCTCTGAAAAATTATTTTGTAAGATGATACTTTCACTCTTCTGCTTCCCTGCGAGCATATTTGGAGCTTTATCTGATCATTTCAGTAACTTGAGAAAAGTTTTTGAAAGCATAAAAAACACTCAGGCACACAGCCTTAAATGACATTTGAAAAATCTCTTTGAAAATCTCTTCCCAGAACAAATTCTTACTTCCTTCTGAAGTACCTTGGTGCTAGGAATGCTCTGCTCTGGTTCATACTTCAGCATCAGAACCTCCAATTAACTTCACACTACGGGCAAAAGTCACGTTTACTCTTTTGCTGCCCATGGTCTCATTCTTTATCTAAATTTATTTTCCTTTTGCTTACTGGGGTTTTTTTTGCAATTTTATTAATAAAGTGTATTTCCACCAAGTAGTGCTTTTTTAAGTTGCAATTCTGTGTGAAATGACAATACAGCTGTAGGTGGATCTGCTTTGTAGCTGCATTTGCTTTGCTGGATCTCTATGACTATTAGTACAATTAATGTAGAAACGGAGAGGAGGAAAAATTGAGTAGACAATATCTAACCAAAAGTTATGCTTTAACAGATGTCCTGGCAGTTATTCAGCTACATTTGATTGGTCTGGATTCTTTTTCTTCCTACATCTATTCCTAATTATTCTCTTCATGACTTCAACTGGAAATATTTTTATGTATAGCAAATGTACCTATAACCTGCAAAAAGTTCAAAGGTTGCCTTGATTGTCTAGAACCGAGCACCTCCATTTTTATGAGATATCAAATATGTCAAACAATTATGTAATTGCTTTAGAGACTTCTGGAGAGAGCTGATTAACTTATTACTTATCCTTCTGTTGAACAAATAGTACAGCTGAGTCAGGAATTCAGTTTGGGAGGAAAAATTTCTTAAGAGCTGCAATTATGAGTAACTGATTATATTCCCACAACAGAGGGTGAGTGAATTAGTCCCTGGATCTCTTAAGATATCTTTGAGTAATCTTGCTGTGCGGAGAATGTATTTCTCAGCTATTGATTTTGTCCTAACAGTTCACAAGGGCCTCACTCCAGGGTAACTACTGGTACGATCACTGATAAGTAAGAAGGAATGGCTCACATGAACACATCTTTCGAGTGGCCTGACTGTACTTAAGGTCGTACGCTCCAACAACAACCATTAACACTCCATGGAACTGAGTAGTACAGGAGCTATTAAATGTTTATTTTACTTAAGACTGAATTCTTTTAGTAAAATCACAGATTTGAAAAATAATTTTAGTTAGAAGGGATCTTTGGAGCATGTGTAATCCTCAGTTCTCTGTAGTTTTTTTGGCCAAATGGAAATCAGATCACTTTAATTTTTCCTGTATACACACGTGCACAAAAATCACAAAAGCACTTCTTAAGTGATTTGCTATTCCCATAACATGTACTGAAAATTTATGTCTCTGAAATTCAACCGTTTAAGCTAGTTTAAGTAAAATTTCCTACATAACATTTTTTCACATATTTATATATTTTGCATTATTTCTCTCCTCTGCACCATAAACACAATACTGACATGGGCATATAAATATTTTTATTCATAATTCTTTTTGAGTTTTGAAAGGTTTTTTTGATGGCAGTGGTTACACATATGCTTTTTTGTCCATTAGGAAATGGGTTCTCTGAAAAGGTAGATTTTGAGTTATTAAATAAGTTATATTAATGTGGCAATGAAACCTTTGTTGCTACTTTGTGAAAATACATCTGGAAAAGTATTCACAAGAACTGATTTAAACACTATGGTATAGTGAAAAAGAAAGGACATTGTTGGTACAAAATACAGCCCAATTTGGGTAGGTGGCTTTTGATTTTACTTACTTTTTTCTGGTCGTCCAACTGCACTGGCACATTCTGGTAATTGCATCAAAGCTTGAAGTACAAATGTCAGCCTGACTATTTGGACTATTTGATATAGTGCAGCAGTGAAGTTCTGGTCTTATTGATATCTAAGGAAGTTGTGCAATTTATTTCAGGAGACTGGAGATTTAATTTTGTGTAATGTGAGTTGAACTCATAAAGAAGCATAGACTTAGCTTTATGATGTTTCTTTTTGAATGTATTATCTCTTTTGGGAATCTCCCTGTTCCATTTAAGCACCATGTTTTTCTCTTGTTTAAGAATTTTAATTATGGATCTGATCCTTGACATTATGTAACTTATAAGCCAGTAATGAAAAAAAAAAAAACTATCCTAAATTATAATTCAGACAAATACTATTTTAAAACCACTTAAGTATTTAATTATCTAAAGTTTGTGAGCCGTCAACTAAGTTCCCCCAATTTTTTTTTTCACTCCCTTTGTCATTCTCAAGGTATTCTTGGCTATATTTAGACAAGATATGTTCAATCATTCCAGACAACTCTGAATTTCAAAATAAGCTAAATTAAACCAATATTAAATGAAATCTTTTTCAATAATGTTGTTACGTTTCTTGAGCTGCTATTGCCCTTTTCAGAGAAGACTGAATCTGAGATATATTTTATTTTTTTCCCTTGAAACAAAGGTAGTTCTAATAAGGGCCTTGATTCAGCTCATAGATGAAATTTTAAAGTTAATTCCTTCCTTTTTTTTTAATAAATACTTGAAACTCCATCCTGATCATTTTGAAACTGGGAATATTATTTAAAAAAATTAAATTAAAAAAAAAGTTAAAGCTTTCATCCAGATCTGCTATTTATGTAGTTATCACACACGGATAAATATTTCTGTAAAAACATAGTCAAATTAAATTGTTCCTGACATATTCTCTACAACAGCTGGTTTCTCTGTAGACCGCTGTTAAACCTTGGCCCAAGGTTCCTCTCTACCCTCCTCCCTTCCTCAGAAGGAGATAAAATACAGCAAAATATTTCAAAATATTAACGTTTCCTATGTTTCTCAGATTTTTATGGTGCTTTTCACCATTTTTATGCATTGTCAAAAAACATAAAAATATTACTGCAGTAAGGTTCATATATGAACAGTGTACATATATTATTAAGATAAATGTAGAACAAGAGGTGCTATATATTTTTCTGTTCTTGCTGTTGCTACACTATCTAGCTGTCCAATTCTGAATAATACTTCAGCATTTTAGAAACATTACAAATGTGTTATGAGTGCTTTAATATCTCACAGGATAGCTTTATATCCCAATAAAAGGAGCATTTACATTTTGCTGTTTGTATTTTTATGCTACTTAAGTGCCCAGAGAGTGAATATAGGAGGCTACATATTTATTGCAATGAGGTCAAGAGCGAGGTAATCTCTCTGAAAAGTTGAGGTACCTTTGCATATCATGGTTTCATAGGTGCCCTTAGTCTAACCTTGAGACAGACAGCTATTCCCTGCGCAAACTAATTCAGCTGGGATGTCCCTCAGCAAACTGTCAATTATGTTAAACTGTGTCAACTTGTATGTATTGTGTAATTTTCCACACTGAATTATTGTCTACTAAATAGAGTCAGCTGCAAATATTGAACTCTTGCCATATACTCTAGGGGAAGCATTGTAGAAAATTTATGTTTTCTTTTAATATCAGCCAACTGGTCTCTTGCAAAGATGTGAGAGGTTATAAAAGTTATCCAAAAGTATTGCACATATCATAAAGCTTTATGAAAGCAACAAATACACAGTTTTTAATTTACTGTATTAACAAGCCATTTAGTACAGAGATGCTATTGAGAAAAATCATTTAAATGCTTAACAGAAATATCTCCCTATTTTCATTATCCTGCAAGCCAGGTCACATGTTTCTGTGTCAGGGAAATTAACCAAGGAGGGGTCTGATGTCTGAATCAAGTAAATTATCATCAGGTTATCAAACAGTGAAATTCAGTTTGTAGCAGCTGAGGGTCTGCACTGGGATATTCTGCCTTAGAAGCACAAATTCTTTTGATGGTGTTTACATAACTATTGAATTTTAGTGTTACAGTTGTAGTATTCTATGTGTGGAAAATCCTAAGGTTTATTTTTATTTTTTAAAAAAGTAATATAGCAGTTACACAATTCTACTAGCTTTAAAGATTTTATTAACTGTAAGAGGGAAAAGTCACAAAAATATTCATCCAAAAAACCCAATTAAAATGAGACAACTGTAAATATGATATTATAATAGTAGTGTATATAATTCTATAAAACTGTAATACTTATTAATAGTCTTATTGTTTTGTTTAATTTTTTTTCCTGGATATTTTTTCCACATTTCTTTTTATACTTACTTAGTTTATTCTGTTCTCTGCAAAATACTGAGTAGAAATTTATTACTATCCTTCTAGATATCTTCCTACAGAATGGTTGGGCAAAACGTGCTTTGAAATTATTGTATTGTTTCCCTGCTCAATGAAAAAAGTGTTTAAACTAATTTTATTACATACTTCACTAACGCATAAGAATTCATTAACTACATTATTAGCATCTACAACACAATTTCTCAATGTTCTTGTTAAGAAGAAAATAATTAATATGCTTATACATGAGCTACTTGAAAGGAAACCGTTGAAACCACCAAGGATAACAGTATTCTTTTGTGGTGTAAACAAAGGCAATTCAATAAGTGTAACTTGTTAGCAACTAATTTAACCTGAACACTACTTAGACTACTTTCAAAGCAATATGTGGTTTATAAACACATTCAGCCATGCAGAACAGGAAATGTCAAAGGAAAAGGCTAATGGTTTCATAGGAAACCTTAACAGGAACACTATATAATAAGCACCATGAGGCTTGACAGCTCTAATCTGTTGGAGGTAACCTTGAAACTTGCAAGGACAGGCTGGTATATTAGAATGCTTTATTTGAGTAGTCATAAAATAAACTGTTCAGACTTTATGGATGTATTTGCTTAAAACAGATTTATCAAATCAAGTCTCAAAAAGGTAACTTAAAGTAGTATTTTTGTGTAGTCATAGCCAGAGAAAAATTTGTTGTTCTTTAACTTCAGTTTGAACCTTTTCTATTTTCTTCTCTTCTGCATGATGCAGATCTTAATAGACATTATAGTAAGCCCTGTTAATGAAATTTTTACTTGTGCTTTGAGGTATGACCCTTTGATATATAGAGAAGCTTTTTGATGAAAGCCATAAATAAAATATGGTTGAAAGACCTCCCACCCTTTTCTCAATTCCACTTTGGACTTCTTTGAAAAAAATAAATTAACCTTCTTTCTTCCCTTGATACCTCATTAAACTGCAAGGTGTTTCTCCTCTTAGACACAACTTATCAAAACAGTTCCAAATGACTCTAGGTTAATTCCACAGAAGGTTTAGACATGGCAGTACTTAATTCTTGGGCATATTTTCACTTTAAGAAATCTGTTGCCCAAACTGTATGCTGCTCAAGCAGTAAACTGCCAAAGATCAGTGCTTATCTTTACAAGAAGAAATTAAGATCCTAGCAGTTCCTGTGATAACTGGGTGTGCTGGAAGAAAACCAAACAAGTTCTATGTCTTTTCAGGATTCGGTGCAGTACTCTAGTGGGGTACTTCTCAATACTTTTCACAGTACCAACTCACACATTAAAAAACTTCCCTGCCTATTTCACAGGAATGATTAAGTAAAGTAATGTGAAGCTGGAGGCAATAAATTGTCTTTACCTCCTTACAGTAGTAGGTTCCTAATCATGAGCAGCAGGAAGGATCACCTGTCTGTTATCTTAGGTCAGACTCCTCTCCTAGACTCCTGAAAAAATAAGGCTGAGGCCTTCTGTGATTCCTGAAACATAACCTATTGGTTAGAGCAACCACTTAGTCATATGGCACAGCAGAAATAGGACCATATATTTCTATTGCCATATTTGGAACAGAGATCTCAACCAAATATTTTTTAAACTATTGCTTTTCTTAAAGCTGTTCCGCTGGAATATATGCACAAAAGCAAAACCAGGAAGTGGGTGCAGATCTTCATTTGATTTATCTAAACTATCTAAACTATCAGACTTTGGGATCACTCATACTTTCCCCAGTAAGACCACTCTACCTTTCCTTGCTTTGTATTCCTTCAAAGAAGAGTATCATAGCTTTCTTAGAAAACATTTGCCTCATAGCACCTTAGAGGCTACTGCTGAATAGATCATCTGTCACATGGGATAGATGTCCTCTCTCGGTTGTTCCAAATAAGGCAGAGAAGAAAGAAAGGCTAGAGGTGGAATACATTGGCCCTTGTTGTGGACTTCAATTTCTAAATAGAAGCTAAACCCCTACATCTTTCTTTGTAAATTGTAGTGAAAGAAAACTACTTCCAAAGGAGCAATTTGCATTAATTCAAAGGTAATAATCTAAACTGAATCAGATTAATTGCTTTCTAAAGATGAAGAGAACTGTACTGGTTATAAAAGATTAATTCCCAGTGACTAGCTCCTGGTAAGTGCTGGATGTGTGTAGCTAGAGCAGTTTAATCCTAATTTGTTTTTTCTACATTTGATCTCATCTTTTACTTACCAGGCTATTAAGATGAGTGTATCTCTCTTTGTCCTTTACGTGAGTTAGACACTGAAAATTTAAATTCAGGAGGCATTACAGAGAGATTCAGAATAACAACAGTGAGTTTCTGAGTCCTGCTGCATTTCAGAAGCTGATCAGCTGATCATCAGTTTCGTCCAGGAGCAGAAATATAGATGACTAGGAAAACAAACAAACAATCAAACAAACAAAAAACCCCAACAACTCACAAGGGAAACAGAAGCAGAATTTTTAGGGTCTGAGCGAACCTATGTCTTAGAATTATCTCCAGACTACTAGAAGTACTATCTATGTCCCTTTCTGATTTTAGCCATTGCTTCAGAGCAAAATTTTTAAAGAAAAATGCATGTTTAAAAGCTCACAATAAGTTGATGTTTTAGCTAAATATCTCTCTAAATGTACAGATGGGATTTGACTGCCTCCTGATTCACATCAAAGAATAGCAATATCCAAATCCGAAAGTCTGTAAGAAGTACATTAATTGAGGAGCCTTTTGTGTTAGAAAGAGATAAAGTAGACTTGACATGTTGGCATGACTCAGTTAGTAAGCTATATACTTGATTGCTTTTGGGTACTCATGTCATTACTGTTTCTGTTCTGTTGTCCTCATTCAGACAAAAATTGCATTTGAATAAGTTGCAATAAAAGATTTCAAAGATTATAAGGAGAAAGAAAGAGATATGGATGGACAGAGAGCTAGACACATGAACTATATTTTGGCTAGGAGGGAAGAGAGAAGCCACATGGGTATCATATTTACCTGATGTACTGCAAAGACAAAAGAAGAAAAAAAGAAAAAAAAAAAAGGCTGTGCAGTATATATTGTTTCTTAGTGCAGACACTGCAATTGTGATTTTATAATAACAATAGAAATATATATTTTTGATATCTATGTTATCAGAACAATGGCTGCCTTAAATTTGGATTTATGAAGTCCTTACATCTAAAGGATGCGAACTATGAAAAGAGATTTC
>VZTO01009355.1:0-19827 GCA_013400615.1 Syrrhaptes paradoxus | reverse complement strand
CGAAGCTGTTGAGCAAAATGGGTTAAAATGGGACAAGCGGTGCCTCAGCCTAACTGGATGCCTTGGGGTCACGATGGGACTCAGCACTGCTTATCCTCAGGCTTTTTCCTTTGTGATTTGGCCACGGAGGGGCTGGCTGGTGGCTCCTGCTTGGTGCCTGGAGGCAGCTGGGGTGATGATAGGGCTGTGGGGGGAGTTTGGTGCTTTGTTGCCTTTTTGGGCGTAGGCTGCCTTCATGCGCCCCAGGTTCCTCTTGCTCGCCGTGCTGTGTTCCACGATGGGTCGGGGGTAGTGGGTGCCCACCAGACAGCTCGCCCGCTCCTGCACAGCCCGTGGTGCCTTCCAGGGCTCGTAGATGTACTCGGTGGGGAAATCCTTGAGGACAGGAAGGTATTTCCTATGGCAAGGGGTCAAAGCCACTGGAGAGGCCACCCCCCATTTCACGTGGCCTTGGGTTTCACGCCTACCGAATGTACGCCCCATCCTGGTCTGTCTTCTTTCCGAAAGCGATGGGCGAGTAGATGCGGAAATACCGGTGGAAGAAGGCGCTGCCGGACAGCCACAGCCAGTTGCCGGCATTGAGGGACCAGTCTGCATCTAGCAGGAGCTCCTCAAAGACCTGTGGGACACTGCAGTGGCGTGGGGGTCCCCAAGAGCCTGGAGGGTGCCAGTGGATGTTGGGGGGTGTTTCCTGACCTTCAGCCCTTCCTCCCAGGAGACCCAGAGGTCCCCGCGGGTGAGGAAGCAGGCGACGGCATGCCGAGCAAGGTGGTGGATCCAGCCCTCGCTGCGCAGCTGCGTCATGATGGCGTCGATGAAGGGGAAGCCTGTCTGGCCCTGGTGTGGGGTGCTGGGGTTAGGGGGGTGTTTTTAGGGGGGGTCAAAGGACTCGGGGCTTATCCCTGAGGGAAATACCTCCCTCCAGGCGTGGAGATGCTGGGGGTTGTCATCCCAGTCGACCTGCAGGCAGACGGGGTTGCCAGCCATCCGATCGAAATTGGGGATGCTGGCACCGGCGGTGTAGAAAAACTCCCTCCAGAGGAGCTGCCCGTGCAAGGAGACAGGGGGCTGCGAGTGCACCCGCTGCCGGCAAAAGCAGGATCAGCACCTCTGGGTGGGCTGGCCCCTGTCTTTTGCAGCCCCCCACCCCTTCTGCCAGGTCCCTGTGGCTCACCCTCTTCCCCCTAACCCCCAAAAATTCCTCCTTACCCCCTTGTAGACCTGGTCCAGCCGCCACCAGAAGGTGCGGACGGACAGGCAGCCGAATTTGAGGTAGGGGCTGAGGACGGTGGTGCTGGGGCTCAGCGAGGTGGGTGCTGTCTCGGGCTTCTTGAAGCTGCACACCCAGGCCTGGGGGGAAAGACACTGTTTTGGGATGGGAGGGAGGTGAAGCAGCCCCGAAATTAGTGTGATGGGTGTCAAGCACTGACCGTCCTCTCCATGAACGCATCGAGCCGGGCGAGTGCCACTGTCTCCCCACCGGGGTAGAGGTGAGGACCCACCTTGGTGGGGTCCTGGCCCAACTCCTCCAAGGTGGGGACGCTGTAGTCGGTGTCATTGGTCACCTGGAATGGGGCGCAGCAGCCTGGGGAGCCGTGGAAGGGTGTGATGGCCATCATTCTGCTCCAGAGTGAACTCTTTGTGTTCTACCCTGCCAGGTCCACCCTGCACTCACCCTTGAGATGCTCCTGTGTGAGCGCCGGCGCCGGCTTCTCCGGGGGTCCAAGGGATGCCAGGAGGGTCTGCAGGCGCTTGTAGGTCAGGGGAGCTTTGCCGTTGTTCAGGGCGAGGACTCTGGGATGGGAGAGGGAGGGACATGCTCAACAGCGGGGCTGGATCCCTCATACTCTGAGGGACAGAGCCAGACACCCACCTCTCGGTGTCGTAGAGGGTGTGGGACACTTTCTGGATCACCTCCACGCCGTGCTGGGCTGCCAGCTCGGCCACGACAGCATCGCGGCGACGGGCAGGGGGTTCAGTGTCCACCTCGAATGTCAACCGCGTCGTCCCCCAGGTGCGGAAGAGATGGGGGAACACCTCCTCTGGGCAGCCCCGCACCACAAACAGCCTGCCGGGGAGCCAGGTGGGCAGGAACCCCTTGGGACCCCCCAAACTCTCTTGGGACCTACCCCCAGTCCCCTTGAGGCTCCCCCAGATCCCTTGGGAATGGCAGTGGGACTCACCTGGAGCCCATTTCCCGCAGGCTCCCATCCAAATCCTGCAGGGCATCGAGGAGGAACCGCCAGGCGTTGGCTCCTGCCCGGCTGCTGGAGGGGTCGAGGATGAAGAGGGGATGAAGGCAGCGGCAATCGGTGGCTGCCGCCAGCAGTGCCGGGTTGTCGTGCAGCCGGAGACCTTTCCGAAACCAGTGGATGGAGCTGTGCATGGCCGGGGGTGTTCTGGAGGGTTGTGACCTGTGAAAGGAGAAATGAGGGGAGACTTTGGGGGAAGAAGTACCTTGTTTGGTAAATTTAACTCATAAAAAATAGCAGGAGCCGCAGAGATGGACCCGTCTGTGTCTGGTTATAAAACCAGGGAGGGGGAAACGTGTCTGGGCGTGCTGGTGAGGGCTGGGTGTGGTGACGCCTGGCTGGTGACGGATGTGGGAGGGAGGCTCCGGGGAGGGTTGGCGTCCCGGCCCCACAGGGATCGCAGCCGACTTCCCCTGCCTGCGCTTCCGTGTGCCTGGGAGGACCCCGGAGCTGCCGGCAAGTGGGGAAGCAGCAGCGGAGGAATGGGGCAGCTCCTCCCCTCTTTCCCGGGGGAAACTGGTGGGTGTCCCTGGGGCCACTCTGTCGGGAAGTGCTCCCGGATGGGGATGCTCTCAGGACAGCTCAGTGTTCGCTGTGGACCCCATTAGGCTCCAGAGTGAATGTGCCGCATCCCTCTCCTTTCCCACCTAGGTGATCCCAGATCGTCCCCATTGCCGAACCCAGGGGCTGATGCGTCCCCCTTCCTTGCTCCAGCTCCTGAATTCTGCGTCCCAGGTAGGAATCCCCAAAATTCTGCCCCCCCCCGTTTGTCATTCAAACCACACGCGAGCTTTTCGCTATTACTAAGCGGTGCCTCGCCTGGGGAGTGTGGTTTCCGCGGGCGCGCCGGGGTCTTGCCGTCATTTGCCGTGCTGTCTTCGGGGTAGGGGAAAGGTTTCGGCGTCATTTAGGATGTTTTATTTTGAAAAGGGTGATGTAAGCGGTGGAAAACAGCGGCCGCATTGCCTTCCTGCGGCTCATTTCCTTTGGTGCTTCTCCTGGACGGTCCCGGCACCCCAAATTGTGCCGAGGAGACACGGATTTGGGCATCGCCCATTGGAGATTCCTGCTGATCCTCGCTTCTCCTTTCCACAGGATCCTTTCCCTGCCGCCGGGAATGAAGGGCTTTCCTGCCCATCGGCTCTCGGCCTCGCTCGCTGCAGGTGGGTATCTCCGGTGGGGAGAGCCGGTAACGGGCAGGAAAAGCGCAGGAGAGCTGCTTGAGGTCGGAACGCTCCTTCCTCGCAAATTTTCCGTGAGGTTGATGCAGAAAGCTCTGCTGGGGGGTGATTTTGGGGCTGTGTGTCTCTGGGTTATTCTGCTGCTGATCTCTGAGAGCTGCTGCAGGGCGGTTCCTGCTCTCCTAATTTCTCTTTTTATACTAAATTTTAATTTTTTTTTTCTACTGGCAGGAGAAGTTTCCCGCCAGCGATCGGCGGCTGAGCAGCGTGCTGCTCGCTATGGCCGGTGAGTCTGCGCTGGGTTGGCGCCGGAGGGGGGATAAACCCTCTGCTTCCCGCCCCGACAAAACACGAGGGTGCCCACGCGATAGAATCCGGGTGTCAGTGACAGCTGAGGTTTTAGGGGCTGGGGTGGGTTTTGGGGGACACATTTCCATCTGGAGGTGTCCCACTGAGCCGGTGATGCTGCGCGAGCCCCTTGGGGAGCTCGGGGTGGGGTGCTGAGCCCCCCCAAACCTCCCCGTGGTCTCTCCACCTCCGCAGGCTGGTTTAGGCGGCTCCTGCACAAACCCAAACCCAGCTCGGTGGAGCGCAGCCTCAACGCTGGCAGCTCTGCTTCATCCTCACCATCCTCATCCTCCGCGGGGAGCTCCGGCTCGTCTCCCAGCACAGCCGCGGCCAGGTCCGTGCGCCCGTCGCCCATCGCGGTGCCGGATATCAACGCTTCGGGCAGCGCTCGGTGGGACAAGAGCTACGACGTCTGCATCTGTCACAGCGAGGTGGACTTGGAGCTGGTGGAGGAGCTGGTGTCCTACCTTGAGGCTCAGCCCGAAAGTTTGCGGTGTTTCCTCCAGCTCCGGGACGCGGCGCCGGGAAGCGCGGTGATGACGGAGCTGTGCGACGCCGTGCAGAACAGTCACTGCTGGGTCATGCTCATCACTCCGGGTTTTCTCCGCGATCCTTGGTGTCGGTATCAGATGCACCAGGCGTTGGCCGAAGCTCCCATGGCCAACGGCCGCACCATCCCGGTGCTGAAGGACGTGGATCGGAAGGATTATCCCAGGGAGTTGCGAAGCCTTTACTACATCTACATGGCGCTGAAGGAAAGCAGCTTCCGGCAGATCCGAGACACCGTCGTGCGCTGTGAGTACGCTGGGGGATGCCGGTGAAAATTCACTCGGGAGGGGTGGAGGCCACACAGAGGGACCATATTCTGTAAATTGATTGAAATAATTGATTTTTTTAGATTAATTGGTCACTAATGGGGTATTTCTGCTGCAGACCTCCAGGAGCTGTGCCGGAGCTCCGCCAGCAGCACGGAGTAGCGCCGGGAGCGGACAGAGGTGTCCCCATGGGTGTTTGGAGCTGTCACCACCCGATGTGGCTGCACCCTGATGGACCTTGGGGATGAGGATGAGCCGCTTGGACCAGACTTGGGGACCTCCCTGTCGTCAGCCCCCCCACCTGGGGAGGGGACAGTGGGATGGAGCTCGCCACGTCACGGTGATGCTGCCGCCGGAACCCCCTCGGCAGGGACAGGGACATTGCCGGCAGGGTCTCGCTGCTCATCACGCAAACACTAAGCTCCGACGTCGGGTGGGTCTGGGGGGCTTCAAAGCTTCTTAAGGTGGTGTCCCCCCTGGGTGAGGACTGGTCTTGGGGGTCTCAGGTCTCCCCCTGGACCCCCAGTAAGCTGACATGGCCCCCGTGCTGGGGTGCTGGGGTGTTTTTGCACGTGTTTGGGACTGAAAATGCGGAATTTCAATTTTTTTTTTTTTTTAATCCCTTGGTTTGTGGGTTTCTGTGTTGTGAGCGGCTCTGGAAGGTGCCCTGGGGGCGAGTGACCCCAAATAGTGGGGGGGTGATCCGTGACCCCAGTGTGGGGCCCGCTGGGGGGGGGACAGCTTTCAGCTGGGAAATGGGATCGATCCGGCCACCCCCAGGAGGGACCGGTAGTGGGGGGGAGACACCGCCGCGCCGCAAGGGGGCGCCCGCGCGCCTCGTGGTGTGGTGGTGCCGCTCTCTCCCCGGCGCGCGCAGGCGCGGTGCGCGGACGCCATGGCGGACGGGCCTGTGCTGAAGAGGAAGCGGGAGGAAGAGGCGGCGGCCGGTGCCGAGCCTCACCACGGTGCCGCCGCCCCGTTCCCGCTGGCGGAGCTGCGCTTGCGGCGTGTGCTGCGGGAATCGGCGCGGGACAAGGCCGTGTTCCTGCACGGGCAGGTACCGGCGGGAGCGGGGGGGGTGAGGCCTCTAGGCCCCGTCGGTCCCGCCGCCATTTTCCCTCCGTTCGGACCCCGCCCCTGCCGGCTGGCCACGCCCCCCGCAGGCCACGCCCCCTCGGAGCCGCATGGCGCGGCCGGGTTGCGCCTGGCCGGGGTCTCCCCGGTCCCCTCCCCGGTCCCCTGCCCTCCGCCGGCCTCCCACCCGGCCCGGCCCTGCTTTATTCAGCACACCCGGCCCCACGGCCGCTGTTCTAGGCCGGTGCTGCCCAAACCTGACCGAGGAGGGGGGTGGAAGGCGGCCGGGCCTGGCAGCACCCCGCTGGAAACATTTCAAGCCCAAAGTTTTTTTTTCTTGTTTGATTTTGTCCCAGTAAGCGGGTTTTTCATGCTGGGTAGGTAAAGTGGTGTTGAATTGGAAGGAAGATGCCAACTCTGGGGGTGTGAATGGGGTAGACATGTCAATCAGGTGCTGCGGAAGGGAAATTTTTAGTAATTATTTAAGTTTTACGGCCAGAGAGCCTGGTTGTAGCGCGAGAACCGTGCAGCTACGCTCTCGTCTCCTGGAGACGTGTGTCCGGGCAGGTGATGAGGCTGAGGAGGTCTCGGGGCAGTGGGTTGGTGGTCAGGGGGTAGCTGAGCTGGTTTGGGACCCGCAGGTGAACCCGTGTGCCCGGGTGGTGTTCAGGGCCCTGTACGGAAGGGGATGGTTCAGGGGTGTGCTCTGCGTGTCCCTAAACCGGCACGCTCACGCCGCGTCCGGACATGAGTCGTGGCCGCTGGGAGGAGGGCAGCGGCACTCCCTGCCCCAAAACAGCCTGGGGTGCTCCCTGACCCGAATTTCAACCCTTCGGCCTGTGTCTGCCCTCTTCCTGACCATCCAGCCTCCCAGTCAGCGGTCATTTTGGGAGTGTTTGAGATGAAATCGGTGACGTGGCTCAGCAGGAAGGCAGCTGTGGGTGCTGGGAGCATCCGGGGAGGTGCAGGTGGGCTGAGGTTGTCCACATCCCCTGTGCCCCCAAAAACCGTCTGTGTTCCCCAGTGGGGAGCAGATTCCTGCCGTGCTTCGGGGCAAGCGTGTCTTTATTTTTGGATGGGTGCTGCCTGGTGGGTGGCTGGACTTGGGAGGGGTTTGGGCAGGAGAATTGAGGTCCTGCAAGGTGTCTGCTGTCATCCCTGCGTGGAAACATTCAGGACTTGGCCTCAAACTCTGTCCAGCTCTGGCTCTGTGTTTGCTAATGGCTTTATCCCTTCTTATTCCAGGTGACCGGCCCCTCCGGAGCGGGGACAGACGCCGTAGTCATCCTGGAGAAGACTCCTTTCCAGGAGGAGAAAATATTGGACCTGCTGAAGAAGCACACGAAGCTGGAGCTGCAGATGCACAATGACATTTACAGCACCTACCACCTCTATCCTCCCCCGGAGCTGAGCGGTGAGCGTTCTCGGCCTCATGTGCGGGGCTGAAAGCTTTCCGTGTGTGTTGTGTGGTTTGTTTTTTTTTTTTCTCCCCAGTGGTGTCATTTAATCTGGTCAAATATTATTTGTTCCCGCAAGGTTTGCCTTGAAAAATCTCTGCAGTACGCGTGTCAGCTTCTTATCCAGCGTATTATCTCGCGTGTTTTATTTTTCTTGGCGGTGGAAAAGCGTCCTGCGATAGCGATGCTCTGCAGCCACCGCTGGAAGGTGCGGCTGTTTTTTTCGGCAGGCTGGGTGCTTTGCTTTGATGCTAGTATGTGCTTAAATTCTGCAAGTGCAGGGATTAATTCCACGTCGATGCTTCCGTAAACACAACGATAGCCCAGCAGGTTTAACAGGGTCAAAATTCGTCAGCGTGATGACCTTAAGGAAGAAGTTCTTGTGGTCCTGAGTTAAATTTTTGGGGTGTTTGGTGTGCATTCCCAAAAATTGTCCTATTTTAGCACCATTTCCGAGCTGTAGGAGGAAGCACTGTCCAGCTTTGTTGTGCAAAGCTCCTCTTGTCCTGTTGAGGACTGGAAAGCAGAGGCGGTGGTGTCACACCGCCGCATTTCACCGGCAGGAAAACACATTAATGCCGCGGTTTTTGCAGATACTGTGCGTGGGATGGGGTTAAAGCCGAGTTTTGAAGGCTCCTGCTGTGTTGGAGGCTGCCAGCGGCTTGCAGCGATTCCCACGAGGTGGCATCACAAGACTAAAATCCCCTGGGCCGCTCTCCAGCTGCGCTTGTAGCACTTCCCTGCAGCGCTTCACAGCTCCAGAATTATTCCGATACTGATATTTTTAATTTTATTTAAACCTAATGCCAAGTGCCAAACCCCTCGCCGGGGTGGAAAGGCCGTTAAACGGTCACCGGCCTCTGTCGGTGCTGCGCCGGGTCCTGCTTTTTCTGAGAGGCTGGAGCAAAACCGGGTGAATCTGGGTCTCGCCACGTCCCGTTTGTGGGCTTTGGTTGAACTTTGGGTGTTTTTTGGCCTCTCTGCCGCTGGACCAAACCCGCCGCCGCGCTTTCGGGTGAGTGTTGTGCCGTTCCTCTTGCAGGTTTGAATGGAGGGGGGAAGCCTCTGGCTTCCTCCTGCTGAAGTTTATATTTTTGATTACTTTTAAAATTGCCTGTAAAAGGCAAGTTTTTGCACCACTGGGATGTATTTCCACCTCTTTGCTTCCTGCTGCTTCCTTGGCATCTGCTCAGGAGACCTGGGAGGGTTGTGGCCCCCGGCGCTGCCCTCCAGCTCTGAGTGGGGAGCGTGGAGGCTGCTTCCTTCGCAGGAATTTGGAGCCAAAAAGCTGCTTTTTGTGGGCACCTTGCGAGAGCCGCTGGCAGGCAGCTGGGCTGGCACTGGAGAAAACGGTTTGGTGCGTCAGGAGGGGAAGGAAGCTGCTGTTTCGAGCTGGGTCAGGGGCCGAGGAGGGAGTCGAGGCGAGGAGTGCGGCTCGTAAACCCAAACCGAAGTTTCCTACGAGGCTGCGGATGGCGTCGGGGCTTGGGTCAGACCCTGGGACGGGGTGTGGTGGTGTGGAGACCCCCCAAGCTCTTTGCACGGGGTCTGTCTCGGCCTGTTGGTTGCAGGCTTGGAGAGATTCAGGGTGTTATCTCCCCGTGCTTGCAGCTTTACACCTGGGGAACGGGATGCAGTCAAAATATTTCGCAGAAAAGGTCAAACTTTGGTGTTTACACGTTTCCTCCGAAAAATCCCGGCTCGCAGTGTTGCTCAGAAGAGGAATTCACGGCCAAGCCCCCCAGCGCTCAGCTTCTTGCTCTCTAAACCTCCAGAGCGAGGAGATCGCGGCCGCAGGTGGGTCGTGAGGAGCCGCCTCCTCATCCCTCTGCTTCTTTTTACTTTTTTTTCGATGCACATTTCTCAATGCTGCCTTTGTGGCCCGAACTCCCCGGGGCAGACTCTCCATTCAGCCGGGATTTCTCGATAGCTGAAAGTGGAGATTTTCCTTCATCCTTTCCCACCTCCTCGTTCAAGGGAGCCGGGTGCTCTTCCCTCCCCGCAATCAAGCCGACACAGGTCCCCGTGGGATGAAAGCCGTTTTGTCTGGGTGATAAAAGAGCCTCCGAGGCTGGGCCGGGCGCTTTGTTTGCTTCTGTTGTGAAGGCAGAGAAACGGGGGCCAAAAGAAACGCATTACCTGGGCAAACGGCTCCCTTCTGCCCTGGCAAGAGGGATTCTCACTCTGCTGCGGCTTCAGGATGAGGTTTTCAGGGCTGGGAGCATGGCACTGCTCAGAAAGAAGGTTCATCCCCGTCCTCCTCAGCTCGTCGGGTTTACGATGCGTCGAGGCTAAAATGGGAAATAAAATTTGCAATCCAGCTTAAAAACGGGCGGAATTTGAAGGGGAAAAAGCCGCCTGACAAAGGAGAAGGAGATTTGTGAGAGGTCAGAGCGTGCCCTCTGATCATAACCGCACGGGCTGTTGCGCAGATTTTAGAGGCAGCTTATGCCTAAAAGTGTGAGATGCTGGTGGAGGAAATCCCAGCTGTGGGGCTCTCCTTGTCAGGGGAAAGATTTTTATTTTTTTTTTTAAATTTCCTTCATCGGGAGATACTCCAGTTCTCTCTCTCCAACACAGGGTGGAGAAATTGTGGGAGAAATGGGACAGTGGAGGGAAGGTGTTCCTTCATGCAGGAAGTGATCCATATCCCTGAGCCCAAAAAAAAGCTAATTTCAGGCAGTGAGGAGCTGGAGGAACTTGCAGGAGCTGCATGGGGAGGGTTGCTTCATCCCCCAGCATTTCCACGCTCCGCTTGTCTGGCAGAGAAAACTCTTTGCATTTAAGAACTCTTTGCATTGTCCACTCGGATGAAAGGCTGGAGCAGTAGATGCAGGAGAAACAGGAGGGCTGGGTTTTGGGGCACCCTGGGAGGTATTGCTGTGCTTTGATCTGGTTTTATTTTTTTGTTTTGTTTTGTTTTTGGAAAACCTCCAGATTTCCTCTGGTGTGGCTGGAACCCACCAAGCCCTCGATCCGTGGACAAAACCTTGGCAGAAATCCCCGGCAGCATGCTTGGCACGTGTGCTGTGAGCTTTAGCCTTTTTTTTTTAATTATTTTGTTCAATAACGAGAGCTGCAGATATCTGATGGTGCGTTAAAATTGGGTGTTCCCCTGCGACGGCGGTGCAGGTGTGATCGTAAAACTCAAAAACCCCCTAAATAACCGATGTTATTAGGGAATGGTGAGGTTTTTTATCGTTAGGGCTGCACCGGAGGAGATACCCGGCGATGGGAAGGCAGCGGAGCCGTACGCAGCAGGAAAGGTGTTTGCGGAGGAAAAGAAAACCGCGCGAACGTGATTTATTTTCGGTGCCGTTTCCTGGGCTTGGCACCTTCCTGTGAGTCGATGAGCTTCGGCGTAGGATCCGCCTCAAAGGGAGGAAAAAGCACCCCTGCCCAAAAGTTTGAAACAGGTTGTGCCTGCCCTGCGTGCTTCTCTTGGCTCCCCAACATTTTAAATCTATTTAAAACCAAAAAACCACCCTGCAGAGCGCTCTGCCTCCTCCCGTCTGCGCCTTTGTCCTGTGCCGTTGGGAGCGTTTCATCCTCTTGGCCACAGCTGCCTTCAGCCCTTTTATTTTTTTCCCCATCACTTCCCCAAACTGAGCTGTGGTTTGGGGTTTTTTTGAGTCTTGGGTGGTTTCTTCGCTCTCGTTTTTAGCAGGAGAGGGGAGAAGCTGTTTTATTTCTGGTCCTTCCGAGCGGGCAAGGAACCGTCCCTTCAAACACCCTTCGTGGGGTGACCCGCCGCCTCGGTTCTCTCCCTCCTGCTCCTCCACGTTCCTTCAATTAACCCTCTTTAATTAACCTCCAATTAATTAATGCTCTGTCCCGACTTCCAGACCAAACCACAAGCATCTCGCGGTGTCCCTGGGCTGGCAGTCAGGGACACGCCGACCGCAGACAATCCCCAGCCTTCCCCATCCCGTGTCCAGCGGGTTTTTCGCCCCGTTTCCAGCCCAGGGGAGGTTTCGGGGCGTACGTGACAATCGAACGCCCGTGGTGTCTGCCAGCAGCGCGGCGGCTTTTTTACAGAAAGGAGCACGAACGTGGCGGCTCGCCAGCAGCGGAAAAGATTCTTGTGGCGAGCCCGGTCTCGCCGAGGATGTTTCCTGAGCTGGGGCTTTGCGTCCCGCGCGGGCTCCGAACGACGGTCGAGCTCGGAGAATTTCTCAAACGGCTTCTCTGGCCGTGGAGTCAGATGCTAGTTAATGTTTCTGGGGTGTCTCAGGGTTGGTGAGAGCTCTAGAGGAGGAATAATCGTTAGAGAACCCCGGCCGCGTCCCCTTTTTCCTCTCCCACACGTCTGCTCAACCGCAGCTGCAGGATTTTTCCGATTAAGGGAAAATAAAGGATTTTTCTCATCTTGCACTAGGCTTGAAAGCATCCTCACTGGCTCTCCCCACCATCAGCGGCCACCCCTCAAACTGGGAGCTACTGGGGGAGCTGCCAGGGGTCTGTTTGCGTCGCAGTTCCCACCATCCCCAGCACGGGGGGGATTTCGCTGCTGTCCTGCCTCTTGTTTTGGGGGTAAAAAATTAAGTTGTAAAAGTTTCAGCCTCCACTGTTTTCTTATTTTTTGCCTTTTTTTTTTGTTTGTTTTCTCCCCAGTGCTTTACTGGTCTTTACTGGAGTGGAGGAGCTCCAGCCTGGTTTTCTTTTTTTTTAAATTTCTTTTTTCCTTTTTTCTTTTTTCCTTTGCTTTCTTCCTCTTTTTTTTCTCTCTTTTTTCTCTCTTCTTTTTTTCCTTTCTCTCTCTCCTTTTTTTTCTTTTTCTTTCTATTACGTCATCCTGCTAGAAGTGCTTCATCAAATCCTGGAAAACAACCTTGTTCGAACATGTGTACGGTGGGAATCCAACCAGCCTGCCCTTGTGGTTTGCATTTTCATATTTCACGTTACCAGCCTTTTCCTGTGGATTTCATTCAGATGGTTTTGGCGTGAAATGAAAAGGCAGAGGCTCCTGGCTTCTGCAGACCTTAAACAAACAAAAAAACCCTAACCCAGAAAACTAAAGAAAAAAAAATAAAATGAAAGGAACCACCCTAAAGCCTGCCTTTAGGAAGAAGCAGATATTTATATTTAGTGCCTGGCTCGCACATGGAATATATAAAATGTGAAGCCCAACTCTTGGGGCGTGCAGCCCGTGGGTTTGTGACCGTGGCACGTCGTGGCCATGAGCCGACAGGCTCGCAGTGCCCCAGCTGCTTCTCCTCCGGTGTGTCCGGGTCGGTGGGTTTTCTCCTCCTGGCGTGAGGTTTTCTGGCAGCTCTCCTCTCCAGGAAGGCGCTGCCGCTGCCCTGGGAGCCGGGGCAGGCTCCGGATCGCAGCCAAGGAGGGATATTGTCCGAGTGTTTTACCACTTGCGGGGAGGATTTGTTGCTGCCAGGTTGACGCAGCGCGCGATGACACCCTGCTTAACGCCGCAGAGATTTTTAATCTCAAGGTAAACAGGAATTGTTTTTCTTTTGCTAGAATAAACAGAAAAATGCTCGTTCATCAGCTGGTGCCAGGGAATCGCCCAGCTCTCTCCCGTCGTCCCGTGCTGCGTTAACTCATCGGCTCGTGTTATTTTTTCCGCATCCATCCCCGTGCCCTTGACGTCTTTGCGAAGGAGCTGCTCCTCGTGCCGGTCCCGCTGCTCCCAGCTCACACCAGCTCTGGGTTCGTGGCTGGAGAAAGTTTCTCGCCCCGTAACACCCCCTGAGCTTCGGGTTCAAGGAGGAGGAAGACGTGTCTCTGCCCCCGGCAGCGTGTTTTGGGCCGGGTTGTTGACTGTCCTTGATGATGCTGATATGCCTGAAAGGAGCAAGTGTGGGAAAAAAAAAACCCTTTCAGATGGCAAACTGCTCCAGCTGAACTGGAAAGACGGGCCCTGGCTGTGCTGTTGGCTTGTTCTTCCTTGGGAAAAGCAGCGGCAGCCCCGGAGGTGGTTTGCTTTCCACGTCTGCTCTCCCCCGCTGTGCTGTTTTCATGGTATCCGTTAAAAATACGTTAAAAATGTGCTTTTTAACAAGCTGATGGGAATGGAAAACAGATTGATCAGGGGCTGAACGAGGTAACGTGGGTTTCTCTCTGATGCTAACTGAATAAATGTATTTTGGTTTTTTTTAGAGATAAAAACCACGGTGGTATACCCCGCCACGGAGAAACACCTTCAGAAATACCTCCGGCAAGAGGTGCACCTCGTCCGCGAGACCTGGGAGGATTACCAGAAGATAACGCTGCCCTTCATCCAGTCCCAGAGCTTCAGCGTCCAGGTGCGGGTGATGTCCGGAGCCTCTCTGGTCTCCCTCAGTGCCTGAGCTGTGCAATGTCTCCCCAAAGAGGAGGCAGAGGAGTGGGGACCGCTCAGCCCCCGCTTTCCTCTTGGTTTTTCCGTCGGCATGTTGTCAGCTCTGCCGTACGGCTCTCAGCCCTGCTTCTCGCATGCAGATTGTTTTTGCAGGTTCTGAGTTGTGGTGCTGCCTGATTTTTGTATTTTTAGACCTTTGGGGTAAGCTCAACAGAGCTCTCTTTCTCCCCGGTGTCTCCATTCTTCTCCATCCTTCTCTCCAGCTTTGCAGAATTTTTTTTTGCCACGGAGAAGGTCGCCTTTCTCAAGGTTTCTGGAGAAGTTCTGTGCTGGGGCGTTCCTCCTCCGGCTCCCTGGGTGTTTGTGCACTCGGGGCTTTGTGGGAGTCTCAGATCCCTGCATCTCAAATACTCCCTTGGGCCTTGCCTGTGCTTTTGGTGTCCTTCTTGCCCCCAGGCAGCAGCGACAGACTTTTTTTTGTATTTTACATCCTTTTTGACCATTCCTCTCCCCCTCTTCTTCAGAGACCGAGTGTATAGGGACCAATTCACACCAGCCTGCGCAGAGAGGGGATAAACCGAATCCTGGCTCTGCTGAGGCTGTCTGTTAAAAAATAAATACCTTTATCTCAAAAATAAACCCCAAACCGAGCCACCCCGGGCCTTGGGTGCCTCCCACACCTCTTTCCTGCTGCCGTAAGCAGCCGGGAACATTCCAGCCGGCTGCAGAAAGACAAGAGCGTGTTTTTTCACCAAGCAGCAACCTGCACGAGTGGTTTTTCTTTTTGCTCTGCGAGGCTATGAAGCTCCAAAAATCGCTTGAGCTCTCTCTGCTGCTTCCACTGAACGCTGGCGAGCTGGTCCCTGCACGTGGAGACATTTCCAGGAGCATCTGCTGGGAAACCGCGGTCGGCACAGTCAGTCCTTGACCCCTGGGACTCGACAAGTGCTGTTTCGTGTCTGTATCCAACGGGTTTTGACGAGTGGAAAAGGAAATGTGAAAGGGAACAGAAATATCGCAGCACGACAGAGGCGTCTCTGTTTTCCTGCTGGAGGATGCAAAGCCTGGATTCTTCGGGTATAATGGTTTTATTGTGGTGCCCAGACTCTGGACATGTGTTGTCCTCTGTGCTGGAAAAAACAAGAGCGAGTCAGCTGCTGAGCTGCCCCATCACATGAGGCAGCGCTGGGCTGAAAAGTCAGCTCATCTGACCGGGGAACTTCTTCAGGGCACTGGGCTTGGCACCTGTGAGCAGAGCAGGCTGGGGAAAAAAAAAAACAAAACACAAACCCAAAACCGCCAAACCCCAAAGGGCAAACTTTCATTTCCTGCCGAGTTTCCTGTCCTGCTTTCCTTCCAGGCTCACAGAGCACAGCGGTCTTTCCAAAATCGCTTTGAGAATCTCATCTCCTCTCAGGGTTTGTTGCTAGGAAGAAAATACCCAAAATTTCAGCAAAAAAAAACCCCAAACCCCAGATCAAGGGAGGAGAGGTTGGTTTCTCCCTAGGGATATGTTCAGGTCAGTTCCCAATGATCCGAAGCTTTGATCAGGTTAATTAAACTCTTGACAGAGTTCCCCAGAAGGGCTGGATCGTGACTGTGAGTGTCTGGTGTGCTCAGCATCCTCTGACCCAGCTCCTTCGGTGTGTCTGCAGGACTCGCCGCCTCTTCCCTGCCCGCCCGGGGCAACCGGAATATTTCATCCTTGAGCTTGATGGGGAGAATGATGGTTTGAGCTTTCAAACCCCGGCTCTTTCCTGCTGCCTTATTTTCTAGGGACTAAACTGACTCCATCAGTTTAATGCTTCAGCTAGAGCGTTTTGGAGGTGTAAAGGATGCTCGAGCTCAGGCTGGTAGCCAAAAAAGAAAAAAAAATCCAAGATGCTTTCTGCTCGTTTTACTCTGTTGCTTATCCATGCTCTCTTCCTTCCATTTCGTAGCCAAAACTTTTGGTTTTTTGTTGTTGTTTTTTTTTTTTTTTTTTTCTCTGCTGGTTTATAAATTGCACATTGCTCTTGCAGTGGGTGTATAACATCCTGGAGAAGAAAGCCGAAGCCGATCGAATCATCCACGAAAACCCAGATCCTCGCGACGGATTCGTTCTCGTCCCGGATTTTAAGTGGAATCAAAACCAGGTTCGTTGGCTGCTTTCTGAAGGGAATCCAGAGGAAACACTCCTAACAGCACACTAACGAAAGTTTTAATAGGGGAAGGTGTCCTTCCTGTTCACGCTGTCGTTAAATGATGATACTTTGATCCTGTTCTAATTGTGGACAGGGAAAAACACGGGCTGTTCCCGCTGCTGCTGGGTGATTTGTTCATCAGCTTCCCTTTCTCTTTCCTGGATGAGCCCAAATTTAGGTGTTTGAACCTAAATCCAGCTGCAGATTTCTTCCTGCTCAACTTGTTTGGGTTGTGTGGTTTTTTTTGGTTTTTTTTTTGTTTTTTTTTTTTTGTGTGTTTTTTTTTGCTTTTTTTTTTTTTTTTTTTTTGCAAGCCTCAATTTTTTAGGTGCAAAGCCAGCAGATGTGTTGTCCTTGGGTTGCCGCAGTGAACTCCCCTCCGCGCAGTGTTAAACCAGATGGTCGGTAGCTTCCCAGCAGCTGCTCAGCCCCTCGTGGGAGCGGCTGCACAGAGGTTTTTAAGCCCAGGCTGTAATCCTGGATCGTTATTTCCTTGGGCTCTGTTTTCCCTTCTCCTTCTGGGGAGGTGAAACTCTACATGTGCACCTCTTGAAGTTGGTGGAGTCCAAAAAAAACCCAAACCGAAAGTCCTGTTGCTGTTTCTGATCCTCAAAATGCTTCTGCAGGTGGCAGGGGGAGGATGATTAAACCTTAAAAATGGGAACTAAAAATTAAAAAAGGGAGGGTGCGAGCCTGTGCGGTGTCTGTGCTGGGATTGCTGAGTTCTGGTGAAGTGCTGAGTCACCTGCAGGGTTGTGCCTGTCACCGTGACTCTATACATCCCTTACCCCAAAAATCCCCTGGTGAGGGGTCACCCAGCTGAGTTCCTGCCTTTTCACCGCAAGACAGGATTTTTCTCCTGCAGGGACTTTGCAGAGCAGGCGGGGCACAGCTTGCCCTCGGTGCTGTTTGATTTCGGGATGGCGATATTTACGCGCCGTGCCTTTCCCCTCTCCCAGCAAAGCCTCGGGGTCAGTCCTCGCCCACCGGACCCCAGCTTCACGACTCGCAGCAGGATTGGAGATGCACGGGGTAAAAAAATGTCCTTTAGCTTGCTTTAGAGACCTGTTGTACCCACGTTCTGCAGGCCGGGGAGTGATTAAGTTATTTATTTCTAGAGGAGGTTTCCCCATGCGGCACATGTGCCAAACAGGATCTTCTTGATTTTTTTTTTTCCTTTTATTTTTTTCCCCCGCGGCTGCTGTCTGCCGGAACAGTTCCGTCATCCCTGCGGCCATCCGGGACCGTGTCCTGTCTCGTTCCCGGTATCCCAGTGAGCGCTGGTGACCTCTGCCTTTGAGCCGAATTGTTTCGTCTTGGCCGTGGGCGATGCCGAACCAGCGCTGATCCCCGCGACCCCGGGGCTGCCCGTGGGCTCCGGTGCCTTGTGCCGCGGCCGAGTTCAATCGGGGAAGCGGGACAGCGCCCAGCGGGACTCTGAGCCTTCCCTCGGGAGCTTCTTCGCTGGCTTAGCACCTCGCAGCGAACTCACCTGCAGTTGTTTCGGGCTGACGGACAGGAAGAAGAATTTTTTTTTGCATCGTTGCATTCTCCCCCCTCGCTGCCAGCCTCAGCTTTCTGCTCCTCGCCCCCTGGTCCTTCCTGATGGTTTGAGATGGTTTTGGGGATTTATTTTTTAATCTTTTTTACTGTGGGTTTTTTTTTCCATTTTTGAGTCGGTTTCAAAGCCGCAGGAAGGAGCCCCGAGGCGTTGCCTGAAACGATGCCCGGCATGACATCACTCCAGGGCCTTTTGAGCAACAGCCGTATTTATTTCAGACAGCAACACGCAGATGTTGTGTTAAGGAGATGAGATGTTTGCTTTTTCCTCATCCAACGAGAACGAGCCCGTACGCCGTCTTTTTTCCAGAGCTGTGCACAGGCTGCTTCGGGGAGTCAAACCCAACCCTTGAGCATCGCTTCGTGTTGGGAAAGCCCCGAGACAGGGTCCTGAGAGCGTCTTTTTGGCACAACCATCCCTTTCCGAACAGCCCGATGGGTTTCTCCAGCCCTGAGAAGTTCTGCTGGGTCTCGGCTATCTCAGCCCTTTGCTGAGCGCCACTCACTGCAGGAGATGGGGATTTGGATTTTTATTTTTTTTTTAAAGTGTAATGAGCCACAACCCTTGTTAAAATTCTGTAAATGCTTCAGGAGATGCCAAAGGTCTGGCTGAAAGCTGCTCAACGACCCTATTTTACCGCGCTGGGGTTGTCCGGTGACCGATTAGATCTTAAAAAATATTTATTTATAGAACTGATGCGACCAGAAAGCGTCTGTCCGCACGCGGGGAAGCTTTTTCTCCCCGAAAAACCCCTACGGTCGCAGTTCTGCCCGCTGCGATTCACTGGAAATCCTCGTCTGAGCGTGCAGACAAACCATGTGCTTGCTCGGCAGAAAACAGCCGTGTTCAGCGCGGTGTCCCTGCGCGGGGGCTGCGTGCCTCCGTTCCCCCTCGCAGCAGGACGCCTCTTCTGCAGCCTCCAGATAAATTTTTTTTCTATTTTTTTTTTTTTTAAACACAACAGCAGGCAGCCGGGCAAGGTTTGGGTGGTGTGTCTGCTCCAAAACGCTCGTGAAAATCCTTCTGCAATTTCTCTGCTTTGTCACCATCTTCCATCTCTCTCTTTTTTTTTTTTCTGCAGCTGGACGACCTCTACCTGATCGCCCTCGTCCATCGCCGGGACCTCAAATCGCTTCGAGACCTGACGGCCGAGCACCTCCCGCTGCTGAGGAACATCTTGCGGGAAGGGGAGGTAAGCGCCGGGCCGGTCTGGCGCCGCTGTCCTGGCTGCCGAGAGCACCTAGAGTTCGGAATGTTTTGAAAATAGTCAAAAACCGACGGTACGTCGCGAAGCAGTGACGCATCTCCCTCTCTAGCGTCTCTGCCCAGGGTTTTCCATCCCTGCTGCTCCGTCCTCACCTTCCCCAGCGCGTCACAAACCCCAGGTTTTTCGGGGTGCCGATATTTCTCCGTTAGCAGCGAGTTTATCATCCTCAGGTTGATAATTTCCTTCACTGGCCAACAATTTTTTTTTTTTTTCCGATAAACCTGGTAGGTAGATGCGCGATAGCTTCCCTTTCCTTCCCTGCGTTCGAAATTTGGAAAGTAATTGCGCCGGGGAAAGTGGAGATTAATTAAGAGATTAGTCAGAGGATTGTGCCGGGGTTCGCCGTCGCTGTTTAGAGTTTTAATTACACCGGCGGGTAAGCGGATCCCGTAGCTTGCCGAGCGATACGGGCGGAAGGGAAAAACGATCCGAGCGGAGAGCACGTCGCGGAGGGAGAAAACCGGGGCGGCCGGAGGCATCGCCGCATCCCCGTGGAGGCGGAAACACCTTCCCAGCCTCTCCCTCACTGGGAGGATGGAGGAAGCCAAGGAATCGCTTCTGCTTTTTCCTCCACTTTTTCTGCCAGCCAGGAATCCTCCTTTCCGTCCGTCCCAAGGTCTGTCCGTCCGTGCCTGCCCCGTGCCATCGCTGCACCTTGCTCATCCCGACCTGTCATTTTTTTAATTTTTAATTTTTGTAAATTTCTTCTCTTTAGGAGGCTGTAACGAAGCGTTTCGGGGTGCCGGGATCGCAGCTGCGGCTCTACCTGCATTACCAGCCCTCCTACTACCACCTCCACGTGCATTTCACCGCCCTGGGCTACGACGCCCCAGGGATCGCCGCCGAAAGAGCCCATCTCCTGGCGGACGTGATCGACAACCTGGCCATGGACGCGGCGTATTACCAGAGACGGGCTCTGACCTTCGCCCTGCGGGCTGACGAACTTCTGCTGAAGAAATTCCAGGAGGCAGGAAGAGTGTGAGCTGCTGGACGTGCTTTTGTATCTTTTTAATTTTTAATAAATACCCCTTTTTCTGTTTGGTGTTTTTTTTTCAAGATTTTGGTGCTTTTATTTTTTTTAACTCGGATTTTTTTGTACAAATTCCATTGCTATGGAAACCATTTCTTCCATTAAAACATGGATTGAGTAACCTCTTCTCCTCGGCTGGTTTTTACTGGGGTTCTAACACCAGACTGGGCGCCTCGGGGATGCAGCGAGTGGAGAAATTTGGGCAGGAGGCTCGTCATCTCCCCGTGAAACACAAGCAGCAGCCCAAAATGGGGGAGTGGGCAGCCTGGGGGGTCCAAAAAAACTCATTGTCCTAGCAAAGCTTCATTTATTCCTTAGGGGTTTACCCCTGGGAGGGGGATAAAATAAAACAAAACAAAAT